>CM029376.1:10266296-10421536 GCA_017165825.1 Hepsetus odoe
ATATATATATATATATATATATATATATATATATATATATATATATATATATATATATATAGTAGTCTAGTAGTCATGATGCTTTGCTTACTGCTAATTCACTTTTCTTAGCTGGGTCACATGGTCTAGGGTCCAAAATGCTGGACAGGGGAAAAAAAACGCTGGGCAAACGGGGTCTCCTCCATAAATTAGACACAGCAGAGGCCAAAGGCAAAATAATTATTTATCCAGCCTTCAGCAGCCAGCTCCAAAGAGCCATCAATCAATGCCCAATTATTTACCAGTTAAGCAGTGGCAGCCCTGCTTTTATTGAGAGGTTACAGTGTAATTAAGTTGGCTGAATCCTTTTCATTCATCAAAAGCTCAACACATGGCCTTTAATCCTCGCCAGCCTGCAGCTCTGCCATTGGGCCAGTTGGGAGAAAGAGCCAGGGCAGGTGTGGATGGCACTATTCTCTATGTACAAGAGTTGTGAACCCAAGTCAGAACAATAGTTGATCAAAAATATTTTATTAACACTATCATTGGCCCATGCCTAAAGCCAACTTTCAAAATCAGAAAAAGATCTGATTAAATAAATAAATACAAAAGACAAATGCTCTAGTATATTGAACTCAAAACTGTTTTAGAATAAGTACTGGGCATGTTTGGAAATGGTTGGTTGTAAAAAGGGGAAAAGGGGAGTATTATGCAACATAATCTGTATCTGTGTCTGTTTTGTGCTGGAACTGGAAATGGGGATGTTAATAGGTAAAGAAATATTTTATTACTCTGCAGGGCGTATTGAGTTAATCAGAAAAAGTAATGTGATTGTGTCATAGATAATAATATTCTATAATGGGTAGTTAATCTATTAATCATATAATTTTATAAAAATTATTTATTCCTGTATATAATTTATTTAGAAACTATTAATCACACAAAATTATTTTAATCAGCATAATGTGTAATAGGTGATGCTACTCAACAGGCTTGAGACTTTCATCCCCAAAAAAAGCAGAAAACACATTAATGTGACAGGTCATGGATCTTACAAAAACAACAGAAGTGCTATTTATTTAAACGGGGCAGCGGTGGCCTAGTGGTTAAGGAGTTGGCCACAGGATCGGAAGATTTTGGGTTGAAACCCTTTACCAGTAGGTTGCCCTGAGGTAAACTTGAGCGAGGTACTGTCCCTGTCACTGCTCCCTGGGCAGCTTTCATAGCTGTCCACTGCTGTACAGTGTTTGCATGGGTTAAATGTAGAGGTCCAGTTTTGTTGTGGTTCGCTGTGCTGTGACCTCGCAATGACAAGAATAGTCACTTAAAATGGGGCCTATTATGCTCCTTTATAGAAATATTTATTCTTGGTGTTTCCTAAAATACCTTTACATCCTTCACAGTTCCACAGACCTTTTTCATATACTGTACATCTATTTCTGTCTTGTTTTGCCCTCTCTTTTGTCATCCAAAAGAGTTTGTTAGCGCTTTTGTGTCTTTAAGGCCTCTCTTCCACTATGATATACTATGACTGGATAGCTTGTCAGCTTGTCTTTTCTGTTTTTGGTGCAAACAGATGGGCTACCATGGTATTGGTTGAAGAAAGTCATAAGAAACACCACACAATAATGTATTCTGCTAAATAAGCACATGCATTGGCATATAAACCCAACTTAACCAGGAAATTCCACACGTAAACCCATTTTTAGGTAAATATGCATTCAGCTAATTATTTAAACAGTACACAAGGTTAGAAGAGATGTGTGAGTTAGCATTGAAGTAAAACTGGCTATTCTTGTCATTGCGAGGACACAGCACAGCACACAGTAAACCACAGCAAAATTGGACCTCTGCATTTAACCCATGCACACAAACACCGTGCAGCAGGGGGCAGCTATGAAAGTGCCTGGGGAGCAGTGACGAGGATGGTAGCTTGCTCAAGGGTAGCTCAGGGCTACCTACTGGTAAGGGTTTTGTGAACCCCTATACCTAAAGTTGACAGCTTGATTTGTAACAATCATGTGTTTTTTGTTTAATTCTGTACAGAAAATTCTGTATTATGACAATGTATTCTCTTTACCATCTATAAATAGCATCTCCATTGAACTCTATTATCATCACTTCTGATGAGGAGGAGTGTGTTGACCTTCTTAAAATGGTCAATGGCTAAAATACAAATATCAACCAATAATTAAAAATCAAGGCAATAAGAAGTTTAATTACAATCAGAACTGACCTTCTTGGAAGGGGATATTTTTTTATCACACAGTGAAGAGAAGGTTGAAAATTGTTAAAGATTTGTGAAAGCATTTTGGTGTAACCAAGTTTCCAGGACACTTTCATGCAAATCATGTATTTGGGAGTTGTGCTAGTGTGACCGGTCAACTTCTGCGTTGTGTTATTTTTTTGTACACAACACGGGAGTCTCCTTGTAGTTTATCTCCGTTTATTCTGACTGAAGCTAACAAGGTCACCAACACCTCCAAACAAGCCCATCGCTCACTCTCCGCTCCTCCCCTTCTGGCGAATTCCCACCAAAAAGCCCAGGGCCAATCCGCGATTCCCAAACCATAGGGCCATACCACTGAAGAAGAGAAAGGGGCAGGAGTGGCTCCAATAAACAGTAAGAGCCACTACAGGCTTGGAGGTCCCTACAGTCATGGAGAGCAGTAACAGTTTGGGACTTCAGATTCTGTGTAATTATAACCAGGTTACACTAGAACTTAACATCTAAGAAAGTATCTTTTAATGAATTCACACTTTGCCTGGAATGAGGTTCTATGGTCACATAGAAAAAAAGGAACAAAAAAAGAACAAAAAAAAAGACTTTCTAAAGCTAAAAACACTTAATTCAGAGCTAGCCTCTGTCAGATCCAAGCATCTAAGACAAACTTGAGAAAGTGGGAAATTATAGTGGAAAGCTGAGACAAGAATTGATTTTAATTGTACAAAGATATAATCCACAAAGTCACCAATATATTTTGTGTCTGTAACCACGGATTTTGTTTTGATAATGATTCCTTCTTTTTGACCAAAGGCATATGGTTATATGCCTTCTAGCCAAAGAAACATAAATGATAGAGCTGTGAAGTTTCTTCTGTGTGCGTTTGTGTGTGTGTGTGTGTGTGTGTGTGTGTGTGTGGGTGTGTGTGTGTACTTGTCACTAGGGCTCTTAGTTTGTTACTTAGGTGGTAATAGCTAATCAGCAGTTACTGATCTGAGCTGGTTACCAAGATGATGATCTAATGTGGAAATATAGCACTTTTGTAAGTCGCTCTGGATAAGAGCGTCTGCTAAATGCCGTAAATGTAAATGTGTGTGTGTGTGTGTGTGTGTGTGTGTGTGTGCAAGAGAGGAACAGAGTGAGATTCACTGACATGATTTAGGGGGGTACAGATGGGTTTGAGTCATGGAAGGTAAGCCAATGGGGGTCTGGTACACGGGCCTCAGACAGCCAACAGTGTAATCCCTGAGAAAAAGACCAGGCAACCCACAGTGCCCTGCAAGCCTGTAGGCAGTCAGTCTCAGTAGGAGTTGTGTATGAGCAAGGGAGCGAGACACAGACTGATAGAGAGATGATGATGACAATCATTGTCATCATGGAGATGGTGATCAGAGGAAAATACACAACTTTGTTCAGCCAGGTAATTTTGGAGTGGGAAATTGCATGGGGGGATGGGGGGGATTGGGGTTTGATTGGATGGTGGGGGCGGGAAGTCCACCAGTGGAGTGTTAATGGTGAGGGGAGGTGAGGCAGAATCGTAGCAAGGCTGAGTGGATGGGGGATCAGAGCTGTCAGATTTTCATATCTCAGCAGGGAATGTGAGGTTCCATTTAAAAACCACACACACACACACACAGACACGCAACCTCCCACGCTGCGAAGCCCATCTCATCACCGCCAAGCCGAGAGAAATTATCAGGCAAATATGCAGACAGCCGATGGCCATTTCAGTGGGCAGAATGGCTCAGGACCCTCTCAATATCAACCTTCATCAGGGAGTACCAAATAGTGTTTACTAGGAGCAGAAAAACACTCATATAAAACCAACCAAGGTGTCAAGAAGGTTCAGATATTTGAGAATGTCAAGTCTTTTTTCAGACTCTGAGAAAGAACAGAACTCTACTGAAACAGTTCATTTCTGGTGCTATATATAAATGTGGGCCTGAGGCTTTGCCATGTTACATCATGTCAAATCGGCAGACACAGTCAGGGAGAGGACATGAGTGCTCTATAGAAAGACAATGAATTGTGGCAGCCTTCATGTCAGAACACCTTAATCCCATCACCTGCTGAATTGAACAAAGCAGAGATGTGGTTCCATTTCAGACAGATGGAAAAAATCCCTGTCTCCAGTGACAGGGCTGTGTGAGAGATGACTGGTAGGGAGGCTGGTTACTCTGATCTGTGTGAAAGGAAAAAGAGAGTTTGAGAGTGGGTAGAGGTTAAATTTCCTGCCATGATAAAGCAGGATGGGGCATAGAAAAGGTTAGGTAAGCCTCCATTAGTTCAGTAGGACACACCCATGAGCTAAAAAAGAAACACTTTTATCCAGGCCAAGTGCTTTCACCCAAACATGGTATGTTTAGTGTCCAGTTGATATGAATACAGGAGTGAAACACACAGTTTTAATTAAGTGAAAGTGACTATTCTTGTCATTGTGAAACACAGCACAGCACACAGTGAGACACAACGAAATTCAACCTCTGCATTGTACCCATACAGTCACAAACATGCAGCAGGGGGCAGCTATTGAAAGGGCATGGGGAGCAGTGATGGGGATGGTTTCACTATTTCACTACTGGATCCTGCTCATTACTGACCCCCTCATTCCATTTCTCTCCCCACATGTCCGGGGGGGCCCGCTGTGGTCATCACCTGAGTCCAATGCCGAGCTACCATCTGGTCTGTGTGATGCATCTGATGCGCCAAGGGACCCTGGCGGCTCATCGGTACCTGGAAGAAACTTGGGACTCCTCACTGATCCTGGAGTTTAAAACCAAACTAACTTTTGTACTGTTAGTATACCCAAGGGGGTTGGGTAACCGGTTGACCTTGGACCCTCAGAGGTTTTTTTTTCTCCACATAGTGGAGTTTTTGGTTCCTCTCCTTCGTAGTCGTCCGGCTTTAACATCTATTACTGTAACCTGTTCCATCATCGACCATCAATGTAAAGTGTCTTGGGGCAACTTTGTTGTAAAAGGCGCTATACAAGAATAAATTGAATTGAATTGAATGGTGCCTTGCTCAAGGGTACCTCAGGGCAACCTACTGATCTGGGATTTGAACCCATGACCTTCTCATTCTGGTGGCAACTACCTAACCACTAGGCTACCGCTGCTCCATTAAATGAGGAATGGCAGCTTTAGGACAAAGTTTGCTGTAAAATTAAATGAGAAACTTGTTGTAGTAAGTGCAAGCAAAGCAAAGGAAACCAGAACTCAGCAAGAAATGTTTGCTGATGAACAAGGCCAATAAGGCACTTTCCCGTCCCATTATTGCCTTCTGTAGTCATCAGGTGTGAGGTACTTATCTGAGAGGACAATTATCTCACATATTTTATTTTATATTTTACAGAACTGCAAAATCTCACATACGTGCTGAAAAGGAGGAATGTGAACACTGATTTGTGCATATATAAAGAAAACCATCAAGAGTTAAAACACTAAACACCATCCAGATTACTAACAACATATACTGGACAGAAACCAGTAAGTCTTACTTTGTTCCCCTCAGAAATGATAGACAAATTGCCCAGAGATTTGCAAAAACTTTTCATAATTCTTTTAACTGGGTAAATAACCAGTAATTTGTGTTCTAAATAAACTTGGAGGTTTCTAACAGTTCTTTGAGGTATTCATGGGTGAAGCCATTTAGGGTTTTATATGTCAATATACAATAGTGTAAATATGTCAATTGATATGGAATTTCCACAGATGTATTTGAAGGCAATGTGATTTTGATCATATAGAACAGATGTGGTCTTTCTTTTTTGGTTGTATTGACAATTTTAAATTAACTTAATGTAGTTTAGGTTCCTACCATAACATCTTTAAACAAGAGCATTGCAATAATTAAATCATGAGGTAATTAACTCATTTTCACTACATCATGTATATATACGTGTTTTTCTCAATAATTTAAATTCACAATTTCATCACAATAATTTAAAGCCTATTCTAATAATATTACCTTTTGTGCATTGGAAGAGAGATCAGAATCACAGATTTTTCACAGTGACATGAGGGTAAAGGAGAAACTAAGAAGATCTAGCATTAAACCTTCTAGTATGTTTCTGGTGCCATATAGGCCAAAAAGAAAAAACTGTAAGAGCTGTACTCTGCGCCCATTGTGGAATGATTGGTCCCAAAAGGGGAACTGCAAAATAAAGAAGAAGCCAATTTAGGGAAACAGCAAGGTCAGTATTTAAAAAGAAACCCTAACAACAACATGTCTTTGTGCCAGTTTTTGGGTACAAGCACAGGGGGTGAGTAACGGGAAGTGCTAGCCAGCTTCTCTGGTTACTCTTTCATCTGGCAAAGCAAAATAGTTTGAAAGGAGGGGGTTACAGCACCTAAGCAGAGCAGATTGAATATCCCTTAGTCGGGAAAGTCCACATCAAATCCCTCATCTTCCCTCAGGCCTCCTTCCTCTCTAGTTCCTTCCAAAGTTTTTTTGCTTTTGCCCAGTCTGAGGCTCAGAGGGAGAGTGTGCAAAAAGCGCAAACTCATGTGAAAGACCTGAGTTGTCCCCACTTTTAAGGACAAGCTGCCATGCCCAAACAGAAACCCTAGCCAGACAGGAACACTCATACAGGAGCAACATCCAGGTCAAAGGGCAACCAAAAAAGGCTTAATAAAGAGGATTTGTTGAAGTGCAAGAGGTTGAGAAAACACAGAAGGACTGAACTCCACATATGTTCAAACAGTGAAGTGTAAAATAAGAAGAGGGAAATGGAAATAGATTCCAGCAGATGTGTGAGTAAAGTGCTTAATACTTATAATGTGACCACAACAAAAGTGAAACACCCTCGAACAAAATCAAAGATTTCTCAGAAATAAAAATATAATAATTAGTGCAGAAAAGAATACATTACTTGCACTGCATTAAGGTGACTAAATGTAAATTTAAAACTACACCAGTGAAAATTGTGAATGCTTATGTTGAAAAGGAAGTCTTTGAATTAAAGCTAAGAATGAAGTGAAGTGAAGTGAAAGTGATAGCTTGTCATTTTGATAGCTTGTCACAAAACAAAACACACAGTGAACCACAATGAAATACAACTTCTGCATTTAACCCATACACACACGGGTAGCTAGGGGCAGCTATTTAAAGTGCTCGGGGAGCAGTGATGGGGAAAGTACCTTGCCAAAGGGAACCTCAGGGCAAGCTACTGGTCTGGAATTCAAACCCATGACCTATTTTGAAATCACCAACCCCTACTGTATCAAGGCTATCAACCTAAGCATGAACAGCCAGATAGCTAAACAGCTAGAAAAATCTGCACTACTTTCTGATTCAGGAGAAGACTGCTATAGCTCACCAAACTGCTAAATGGTATTACTGCTGTATTACTAATATATGTCAATGTTTTGGCATAAGAAATATGAATTTGAAAATGTAAATTTTATTTCAATTTTATTTATAATTGAAATTGTTGCAAAATCCAAAATATTAAAGAAAATTGCACATATGTTTTCAGATCATTAATAAAATTACTTTCTTTCTAACCATTCAACCATTTATCTAGCCATGCCTTTTCTCTGTTTATGACTCTAAATCTGAATGGGACATGTTTAAAATGCCTGTGTAATAAATCATCTAATGGTTTTTGAAGTGTACACTTATTGTCTGGCATGAGTCGCTGGGTTGCTTGTTATTCCAAAGTTGTTTATTATATAAATGTTCTGTTAATGCATTAAACTTTTAATCTGTATGCAATCTAAAACAGATGTAGATGTGTCTCAAGCACAATTTTTCCTATGTCGATTACTTTATGGTGTTCACATTTAACAACACAGAAATGTTTGTCTCTTCTAGGAGATTTCTGCTATGTACAGCACTCCACCAACCTGGCCTGTATGTCAGAGTGACCAGGCGGAAGCCATTCCTCAGTAAGAGGTACATGACAGCCCACCTGGAGTTTGCCAATAAGCCCCCGAAGGACTCTCAGATCATAAGAAACAAATTTCTCTGGTCTGATGAAACAAAGATTTAACTCTTTGGCCTGAATGCCAAGCATCATATCTGGGGGAAACCAGGCACTGCTCATCACCTGGCCAATATAGCCGTGAAGATGCTAACAGTGAAGCATGGTGGTGGCAGCATCTTGATGTGGAGATGTTTTTCAGCAGCAGGAACTGAAAGACTAGTCAGGGTTGAGGGAAAGATGAATGCAGCTATGACATCCTTGATGAAAACCTGCTCCAGAGCACTCTGGACCTCAGATTGGGGTGAAGGTTCATATTCCAACAGGACAATGAAACTAAGCACACAGCCAAGAAACAAAAAAGTGGCTTTAGGACAACTCTGTGAATGTCCTTGAGTGGCCCAGGCAGAGCCCAGACTGGAACCCAATTGAACATCTCTGGAGAGATCTGAAAATGGCTGTGCACCAAAGCTCCCCATCCAACAGGTTCTGTACAGAAGAATGGAAGAACCTGCCCAAAAAAAGGTGTGCCAAGCTAGTAGCATCATACTCAAAAAGACAAGGCTGTAATTGCTGCCAATGATGCTTCAACAAAGTATTGAGCAAAGGCTGTGAATACTTATGTGATTTTTTTTTTTTTACTTTGTTTTTTATTTTTAATTAATTTCCAAAATGAAAAATGAATTTAATCTTAAATTTTGGATTAAGGTTGTTACATAGCAAAAAAAAAAAAAAAAAAAATAGAAAAATGTAAAAGATAAGGAGATAAATAGGAGTGCTGTGAATACTTTTTGGATGCACTGTCACCTTTGTTGGGTGACAGTTACTTTCTCATTATCAATGTGAGAAGAAAATATGTTGATTCTCAGGTGGTTGGTTTAGGGTAATTTTATATAGTCTAATATATAAAATTATATATTTTGCTGCTGTGGTACTCTACGTTGCATACTTCATTGACTAACTGCCCCGATTGTCCAGTATTATTACACATTCAGTAAATGGGCAACGGTAGCCTAGTGGGGGGAAGCAGTGGTCTAGAGGTTAGACAATGGTTCCCAGGATACTCTGCTGTGCTGTGTGTTCACAATGAAATTTCCACTTCACTTTCACTTCATTTTCACTTGAAAGTAAATTTAAATAGTTTATTATAGACAGTGGCCTTTTTTTGTTTATGTTTTTTTTTCAGCCTTGCAGCTGAAAAGTAGAATTATACAGAATTCCACTTAAAAAAAAAAACATTTTTTTTATTCAGCACCTGAAAACCGTTCTATTATTTTCCTCAACCAGGAAAACAAACACTAAACTATTGCTCCAAACTGTATGATTAACTTCAGGAAAAAGGAAGAGAGACACATTTTGAAATATAGTTTCATGTTTGATGGCCTAAATAAAAGGAAACATGCATCCATTAAAGCAAGTGCTTGCAATGCTTTATGTGATTCTATCCTTTCTTTTCAAACAGTAAAAACATCTTTTAACAGGCAGAATCATTGCCACTGGGGCATTTTAAAACCAGTAAAAGGTGTAGTCACTCAAACCTTAATTCCTACAAGATCATTACTGACTTATTGATTTTTAAAGAGTGCTTGTAGCTATTACAACATTGCAGTTATCCAACCTTACCTGATTAAGCAGTTTAGCAGTAAATAAGGCTCATTGACATTTTCATCTATTGGATTGCCAGAGGTGTAAGAAATATATGTATTCTTTACACAAGTTAAAATCCTATTTTACACATTTTTTTGACTAATTCATATTGATTTCGATGAATCTTCAAAAAATAGCTAAATTTCTGCATGCATTAAATAGTGTGTATAGAGTACATCATAGATCTTTGCCAATATAATTTCTTAGGGACTCAGTTAGCTCGACTTTGCCAGTGTGCGTCTAGCCTCAAAAGTGATCAAACTGATTTTCAGTTTTCTTTCTTCAGCAATGTTTCTCATCACATTCCAAAAAAAACAAAAAAACAAACATTAAAGCAATCATATATTGCTCCAACTGCACTTCAACAGTTTTCAAAATTAAAATGATGGACTTCTAGGTAAAAAAAGAGGGCTGCAAATGAACTTACATTCTATCTGCCAGGTTTCTATATACTGATATTCAAATATATTCCTTTACATCTGAGTCCAATGCTCCATAAAGTATATTTACTCATTTTTGACCAAGAGCCAAGGAAAGTAATTACACACAAAAAAAAGAACACATTGCTTCGAACAAGACAGCAGACAAGAAGATAAAATTATTTAATTTCATTTTTATTAATACAGTAATTACTGAAAAAATATACAGTACTGTGCAAATGTTTTAGGCAGGTATGGACAAAATGCTGTAAACAAAGAATGCTTTCAGAAATATAAGTAATGATTGTTTATTTTTATCAATTTATAAAATGCAAAGTGAGCAAACAAAGGAAAAAATTTAAATCAAATCAATATTTAGTGTTACTTCCTTTTGCCTTCAAACCAGCATCAATTCTTATAGCCCCCACAGAGCCCTGATCTCAACATCATCGAGTGTGTCTGGGATTACATGAAGAGACAGAAGGATGTGAGGAAGCCTACATCCACAGAAGATCTGTGGTTAGTTCTCCAAGATCTGTGGTTAGTTCTTTGGAACAACCCAATATTGATTTGATTTAGATTTCTCTTTTGTTCATTCACTGCATTTTGTTGATTGATGAAAATAAATGATTTACACTTCCATTTTTGAAAGCATTCTTTTTTACAGCATTTTTTCCACACCTGCCTAAAACTTTTGCACAGTACTGTACATAGATAAAAACCTTACAAATAATAGAGTCAAGCTCAAGCAGATTTCTTTTAACATCAACTTCAATTCACAAAACCTTAAAATCAATGCTTGGGAGTTTGCTATTTAAAGTGTGGCATTGTTGCTACATTCCACCAGAGGAGACTTTGGCCTTCTACCATGCTTTAAAACTAAGCCGCTCTTGAAATTAACATGTTGCTGCATCAACTATTCTGATTTGTCACTTGGAGATATCCCTAACACAGTTAAGAATCAAACCTATGCATACGGACGATTGATAAATGAGGCCCAGAGAACATTATCAGGTCAGAATGCCTTAACAGAGGTTAATGCAATCAAGATTACCATTTCCTGCTGTTGGCCAAAGGGGCGCAGAGCCAGAGAGAGGGGAGTAGAAAGGAGGCTGGGGGGGATGCAGCTTCTCTAACGTGACATTGACAAATTGCCCTGTATTTATTTAAATAATGTAATCCAATCTCCCGGTAGTCTTGTAATATGTGTTTTTAAAGCAGTTGACCCTACTGACTAACCAAAACAAATTAGCCCCCTGGGCTGCACAACAGTACACTGAGCAATTAATATAGGAAGCTCTTGCTGTCCCACCTGTGGAGTGTGCTGGCCAAAAGAGAATACCTCATATCCAGCAGCCTTATTGAGCTCTGTAAAACTGTTAATACTCTTATTAGGTCTCAGTGTGTTTATCATGGCAGTAGCACATGAAATGGGAAAAGATACTTGTATGCTTATCTCCTACTCAGCCACCAACACTGGTGACACTGTTGACACAACCGACACACCACTACTGTGTAGATATCCCCTTCACATGTGACCTCTTCTCTTAGCAAAGATTATAATCAAATTTGATACATCCTAAAAATATCCAAAAACATACACTGGAAGTTATAAAGAAATGGACCTGAAAAATGTGTGGAAAGCAGTTTCTTTAGATCTGGGCTGCAGTCCCCTGTCGTATTACATTGGTTCATTGGTGGTGTATATTACATTTAAATTACATTTATTGCATTTCACAGATGCTCTTATCCAGAGCAGTCTCTTTCCATTTCCTAATTACAGGGACAGTCTCAAAGGAGCAATCTGGGGTTAAGCGTCTTGCTCAGTAACCCAATGGTGGTAGGGATGAATTTGAACATGCACCTCATGGTCCATAGGCAAGCCTGTTAGCACTAGACCACCACCATACTTTACTATATAATATGTTACATAATTATGTACTTTCTTTACCAACTGGACTATTTAATTAACTTTTTTACATTCAAAGATTAATTTTTATTTAACCATTTAAGTCTAATTAAGTTTGTATCAACAGTGGATTGCATTTGTTTTCATTTGGTAGATTTTACTGAAACAAATATCCACAGAGATTAAGATTGTTGGTCAGATTGATGGCATTCTGCACTGCAGTTGCTTTAGAGTTGTCACGGTGGTGGGGTGCGGGAAGGACGTCAACGCTGAGCCAGAGATCCAAGACATACTTTTATTCCACATAACCAAAATCCAGACACGAAACTGGAACAGAACCACCACTAACTTCAACCTTAGCTGAATTAATGAACTGCGCTCTGTTCTGACTCATTGAGGCTTAAGTAGTCAGCCTCAATGTAGCACATCTGTGCCTTATGAGCTCAGGTGTGCTCCGTCTGAATAGTGCGCCCTCTACCATGAACAAAACAACAGTCAAACCCTTACAAGTGTTCCCTTTTACATTCCCTTTTAAGTATTTTTGAGCCTCCAGCTTTAGTCTTTCTGGTGTGTTTGAATACAGTCAGATATAGTTGGTTCTTCAATGTTGGCTATGTGTGTTATGGGCAATAACACACAATAACACACATTGACAGTGAGGGGGCAGCGGTGGCCTAGTGGTTAGGGAGTTGGCCCCGCATTGGAAGATTGTGGGTTCGATTCCCACCCTAGTGGGTTGCCCTGAGGTACCCTTGAGCAAGGTACCGTCCCCATCACTGCTCCCCGGGCGCTTTCAATAGCTGCCCACTGCTGCACGTGTGTGTATGGGTTAAATGCAGAGGTCCAATTTCGTTGTGGTTCATGTGTGCTGTGCCGTGACCTCGCAATGACAAGGGTTGTCACTTTCACTTTTTTTTCACTTTCAATAAGTATTTTTTGTATTTTTTGTAAAATAAAATGTAATAATTAGTCCATCCATCCATCCATTCTCCTCCGCTTATCCGAGGTCGGGTCACGGGGGCAGCAGCTTCAGCAGGGATGCCCAGACTTCCCTCACTCCGGCCACTTCTTCCAGCTCCTCCGGGCAGATCCCAAGGCGTTCCTAGACCCAGCCGAAAGACATAGTCTCTCCAGCGTGTCCTGGGTCTTCCCCGGGGTCTCTTTCCGGTGGGACGTGCCCGGAACACCTCACCAGGGAGGCGTTCAGGGGGTATCCTAATCAGATGCCCGAGCCACCTCATCTGGCTCCTCTCGATGCGGAGGAGCAGCGGCTCTACTCTGAGCCCCGCCCGGATGACTGAGCTTCTCACCCTATCTCTAAGGGAGAGCCCAGACACCCTGCGGAGGAAACTCATTTCGGCCGCTTGTATTCGCGATCTCGTTCTTTCGGTCACTACCCACAGCTCGTGACCATAGGTGAGGGTGGGAACGTAGATCGATCGGTAAATTGAAAGCTTTGCCTTTTGGCTCAGCTCCTTCTTCACCATGACGGACCGACACAGAGCCCGCATCACTGCAGACGCTGCCCCGATCCGCCTGTCGATCTCCCGCTCCATTCTACCCCCACTCGTGAACAAGATCCCAAGATACTTAAACTCCTCCACTTGGGGCAGGATCTCACTCCCAACCCTGAGAGGGCACTCCACCCTTTTCTGGCTGAGGACCATGGCCTCAGATTTGGGGTGCTGATTCTCATCCCAGCCAGAGGTGCTGATTCTCATCCCAGCCGCTTCACACTCGGCTACGAACTGATCCAATGAGAGCTGAAGATCGTGGCCTGATGAGGCCAACAGGACAACGTCATCTGCAAAAAGCAGAGACCCAATCCTGAGCCCACCAAACTAGACCCCCTCAATGCCCTGGCTGCGCCTAGAAATCCTGTCCATAAGAGTTATGAACAGGATCGGTGACAAAGGGCAGCCCTGGCGGAGTCCAACTCTCACCGGAAACAGGTTTGACTTACTGCCGGCAATGCGGACCAAGCTCTGACACCGATTGTACAGGGACCAGACAGCCCTTAACAGGGAATCCGATACCCCATACTCCCGGAGTACCCCCCACAAGACTCCCCGAGGGACACGGTCGAATGCCTTCTCCAAGTCCACAAAGCACATGTAGACTGGTTGGGCAAACTCCCATGCACCCTCCAGGACCCTGCCAAGGGTGTAGAGCTGGTCCAATGTTTTGCTTTTTTAAAGAGGGGGACCACCACCCCGGTTTGCCAATCCAGAGGCACCGTCCCCAATGTCCATACGATGTTGCAGAGGCGTGTCAGCCATGACAGTCCCACAACATCCAGAGCCTTAAGGAACTCCGGGCGGATCTCATTCACCCCCGGAGCCCTGCCACCGAGGAGCTTTTTGACCACCTCGGCAGCCTCAGCCCCAGAGATGGAAGAGTCCACCTCTATGTCCCCAGGCTCTGCTTCCTCATCAGAAGGCATGTTGGTGGAATTAAGGAGGTCTTCGAAGTATTCCCCCCACCGACCCACAACTTCCCGAGTCGAGGTCAGCAGCACACCATCCTCACTATACACTGTGTTGACCGTGCACTGCTTTCCCCTTCTGAGATGCAGGATGGAGGACCAGAATCTCCTCGAAGCCGTCTGGAAGTCTTTCTCCATGGCCTCACCAAACTCCTCCCATGCCCGAGTTTTTGCCTCAGCAACCACCAAAGCCGCATTCCGCTTGGCCTGCCGGTACCAGCTGCCTTCAGAGCCCCATTGGCCAAAAAGGCCCGGTAGGACTCCTTCTTCAGCTTGATGGCCTCCCTCACCCCCGGTGTCCACCAACGGGTTCTCGGGTTGCCACCGCGACAGGCACCGACCACCTTACGGCCACAGCTCCGGTCAGCCGCCTCGACAATGGAGGCACGGAACATAGTCCATTCGGACTCAATGTCCCCCACCTCCCCCAGGATGTGGTTAAAGCTTTGCCGGAGGTGGGAGTTGAAGCTTGTCCTGACAGGGGACTCTGCCAGATGTTCCCAGCAGACCCTCACAATACATTTGGGTCTACCAGGCCTGACCGGCATCCTCTCCCACCAACGAAGCCAACTCACCACCAGGTGATGATCAGTTGACAGCTCCGCCCCTCTCTTCACCCGAGTGTCCAAGACATGTGGCTGCAAGTCCGATGACACGACTACAAAGTCGATCATCGAACTGCAACCTAGGGTGTCCTGGTGCCAGGTGCACATGTGGACATCCTTATGCCTGAACATGGTGTTCGTTATGGACAATCCGTGACAAGCACAAAAGTCCAATAACAAAACACCACTCTGGTTCAGATTGGGGGGGCCATTCATCCCCCATTGCCCACGTGAGCATTGAAGTCCCCCAGCAGAACGATGGAGTCCCCAGCAGGGACGCTCTCAAGCGCCCCCTCCAGAGACCCCAGAAAGGGTGGGTAGTCCAGACTGCTGTTTGGCGCATAAGCGCAGACAACACTAAGGACCTGTCCCCCAACCCGAAGGCGGAGGGAGGCCACGCTCTCATCCACCGGTGTAAACCCCAATGTACAGGCCCCGAGCCAGGGGGCAACTCCAGAGTAGAAGAGAGTCCAGCCCCTCTCAAGGAGACTGGTTCCAGAGTCCAAGCTGTGCGTCGATATGAGTCCAACTATATCTAGCCGGAACTTCTCAACCTCACTCACTAGCTCAGGCTCCTTCCCCACCAGAGAGGTGACATTCCACGTCCCTAGAGCCAGCTTCCGCCAAGGCTCCCGTCTTTGGCCACCGCCCAGCTCACACTGCACCCGACCTCTTTGGCCCCTCCTACAGGTGGTGAGCCCATGGGAAGGGGGACCCACGTTGCCTCTTTGGGCTGTGCCCGGCCGGTCCCCATGGGTGAAGGCCCGACCACCAGGCACTCGCCATCGGGCCCCACCTCCAGGCCTGGCTCCAGAGGGAGGCCCCGGTGACCCACGTCCGGGCGAGGGAAAACGTCTTCCAAATGTTGCATTCATCATAAGAGGTCTGAACCGCTCTTTGTCTCTTCCCTCACCTAGGACCTGTTTGCCTTGGGTGCCCCTACCAGGGGCATAAAGCCACCGACAACATAGCTCCCAAAATCACTGGGACACGCAAACCCCTCCACCACAATAAGGTGGCGGTACGAGGAGGGGGTAATAATTAGTCATTTTAGTAAATTAACTCAAGAATGCAACGTGATGTTGTCTTTAAAAGTAAATTACTTAAAAACACTAATAAACTCTTCACTGTTGACAAGAAGATTTATCTTGGAAAAGAGCACATAATTATAATTTATTATAATCATTTACAATATTCCAAGAACACACTTGAACTGATACCTTCTGATCAGAGCATCATGATACGCTGCAGCATTTTTTCCCCTGAATGTCAACCTTTTGTTTCTTTCTTCCTCTTCTTTCGGCACAGTGGATCATCCATTTTCATTTCCTCTACATCTTCCTCATTCAAACCAACCACCTGTCCTCTCTCACCACACCAATAAGCCTCCTTTTTCTCAGCTTCCCATTTTCCTCTATCCTTGCAGCTCCATCTTTTCAACGTCCTTCTTCTAGTTTAATCCTAATCTGTCCTCTGCATATGTCCAAATGAACACATTCTTGCTTGCTTGTCTCCAAAACGTCTAACCTGAGCTGTCCCACTAGTATACTCACTCCCAATCCTGTCCATCCTCATCACACCCAGCAAAAATCTTAGCATCTTTAACTCTGCAACCTCCAGTTCCACCTTCTGTCTTTTTGTCAGTCTCCAACACGTATAGCATAGATGATCTCACTACCGTCCTGTAAACCTTCCCTTTCACTGTCATTGCTACCCGTCTGTCACAGATCAATCCTGTCACTTTTCTCCACCCATTCCTTCCTGCCCGCCTTCATCCTCTTCACCTCTATTCCACACTCACCATTATTCTGAACTGTTGATCCCAAGTATTTGAATTCCTTTACCTTCGTCACCTCCTCTGCCTGCATCTAACCACTCCATTTTCCTCCCTTCTGTTCACACTCATGTATTCTGCCTTTGTCCTACTCACTTTCATTCCTCTCTTCTCGAAAGCATATCTCCATCTCTCCAAGGTCTCCTCAAGCTGCTCCCAACTCTCGCTACAGATCACAATATCATCAGCAAACCAAACCAAATCATAGTCCAAAGGGACTACTGTCTAACCTTGTCTGTCAACCTGTCCATTACCATTGCAATGTCAGCCTTTTGTTTAAACACAGAATATGGAGCTAGAGTAGCCTGCTCTTTTTTTGACATTCTCACTGGTCTATAAGCAACTGAGACGAGTGTCCAAAGCAGAATTCTGCATGTCTTTGCTGACTAGTCCAGTGTGTGCCTACTGGGATTAAGGCAGGTCCAGCAAGCCTTTTCAACACAACTCTGTCCCTGTTTAAATGTCACCTTGCCTTTTGTTTTAGTAGCTCATCATGGCCAGACAGGGAATGCATTACTTCACTGCCTTTACAAGTCCCCAGATGACAGACAGCGAGGCCATTACAGATGCATACCCACGTGCCCAGTGCATGCAAGGCACAGTCTGCACACTGCCGAAGTGATGTCATTGAGGTTTATTACCTTAATGGCACACTAAGCTTCCTTTAGCCATGATTCACTGTAAGAACAAAGCAACAGCTTTCTGGTCTCACTCTGTAGCTGTTTTACTAAGAGAAGCTAACACTACTAATAATACATAGTTAACAACACATTATTATGCAAAACCTCAAAATAAAGGGCTTAAAAGGCATTTGATTGCAATGGTTTGTACCATGGTTCAGAATGGCTACAAAGGAAAGAAAACATGTAGTCAGATGTGTTTAAAAATGACTTGACCTGCTTGTTATACGTGAAAGTGAAAGTGACTATTCTTATCATTGCGAGGTCACAGCACAGCACACAATGATCCACAACAAAATTGGACCTCTGCATTTAACACATGCAAACACAGCTATGAAAGCGCCGGGGAGCAGTGACGGGGACGGTACCTTGCTCAAGGGTACCTCAGGGCAACCTACTGGTAAGGGGTTTGAACCCCTTAAATATGTTTATAATTATAAATACAGCACAAATGTAACTCAAATGTCAAATGTAAGTGTAGACGTTTCTTCTTATAGATGATATCTGCATGAAATTTTGTTTTTTTAATAATTACAGCATCAAGATACTGTCCCTCCAAAAACATACTGGAATAGCAAGGTAATTTCATTAGTTTTGCTATGAACTGAAGACATTTGGGTTTGAGATTAAATGAAGAAGATAAAATTAGTTTTCAAGATTTTCAGTTTTTTATTTCCTGCTATTTACATCAACTCATTAACTCAATTTCATAGCCACTTGTCCTGATTAGGGTTGTGGCTGGTCTCTCACAGGATAAAAGGCAGACACACACACACTGGACAGCTCGCCAATCCATCACAGAGCAGACACACAGATAATCACACTCACACCTACTGGCAATTTATCCACCTGCTGTGCATGTCTTTGTACGGTGGAAACCGGAGCTTCTGGAGGAAACCCACACAGACACGAGAATAACATGCAAACTCTAGACAGAAAGGACCTGGATCGTGCCACCTGGAAATTGAAGCTCGGACCTTCTCGCTGTGAGGCGACAGCACTAACCACTGTGCCACAGCTTATATCTAGATATCAGAAATGACATGGAACATACCACTTTTTTGCATCTGATCACTGCACCAACCTGCAAACTGATTTAATCAGATTGTTAGTTTCTTCTATGGTTATAGATTTTACTACAGCTTTTTTCAGCTGTTTGTTATGGGGGTTCTCTCTTCAGTCATCTCTTTAGGAGATGAAAGACACTGACTTGCTCAGTCTAGGACTTACATTTTACACACACTGAAGTTCATTGTTAACTTGGCATTGTGTTTTAGATCATTGTCTTGCTGCCTTTTCTGTAGACTTTAGAATTAATTCTGCAGCAGCCATTATGAATTATGGAAGCTCAAGCCATAACACTAACTCCACTATGCATCACAGATAAACTTGTAGGTTTGGGATCATGAGAATATCCTATCTCTACATTCGGGCCGTTCCATCACTTTGTGATTAAACATTGTCTCATCAGTACATAAAACTGGCTCATCTCTTGAGTTAATTTTAGTTTTTCCAGTTCTTAGTGCTGATGAGTGGTTTGCTTCTAGTGGTACAACCTCAGTATTTCTGTCTTTTTTTGTACAGTGGATTGTGATACTGCCTCCCCTACCCTGTGGAGGTTGTTCATGATGCTACTGACTTGTTTTAGAGCTTTATTTTATTACTACTCCCACAGTTTGTTGGTCAGTAGCTGTTGTTGTTTCCCTTTAACAACTGGTTTGATGCCTTGGCATAGAACAACAGTAGGGCTTTCTTTTCAGCACATTTCAAATAGTTTTACTGGCAGTGTTAATGAAATGTTTCTAATGGATTTTATCTCTTTTTTCACATTCAAAATTGTATGCTTTTCTACCATAGACAGCTCTCAGGTCTTAGTGTTATGTTGGTTTTCATCTTTTTTAACAACGAATACATGGGAAACTCTTCAACTTAAATTACATTACCTTCCACAGAGCTATATATAGTTTAGCAATTAATCTAAATAGATACACCAGTGTAACAACAAATCGCCTGTCCAAAACTTTTGCTCCTTTGTAAAACCAGGTGTTCAGACACCAAAAGTTCTTTGTTGTTTGTAGCATATCTAGATATAAATTAAAGGAAATTAAAACTGATCTAAAAAAAATCCGATCTCTCATCTCATATCTCAAACAAACTGACCTTGCTACTCCAGTACTTTTGGAGGGGACCACATTTATGTTGTTCTACAAATACGTTGGCACAACATTAATAAAATAACTGCTGGGAAACAAGCTTCTAAAATCATTAACAATGCCTCACACAAACTGTCTTCTTTTTTTTTATATAAAGGTCTGCTGCTGTGCCACTACGCACTTATCATTGCTAACATACATTTCCTGATTGTTGGCTATTAATCCACTTTTTGAAACAGCATTTCTCAAAGCTTGGGTATTCCCTGTTTTAAGTGTGGGTCCAGTATTGGCTCTTATCATTTGATCTGTATTTCAGGTTTATGATATATGTACAGTTAGGCAGCTAAGTGCATGTACTGCATTGACATTTTCTTGCCAGTGAGGTCATCATACTGCAAAACATTTCATCGTCCTGCAAAAAAGAACGCTTTTTCATGCATGTGTACATTTGAAATTAGTATCATATTATAGGATGCAAGCTGCAAGATAACTGCAGCTGTCTGTGGCAGATGTGCTCCCAAGTAACAGGCTCAACATGTGAGAGTAAAAATGAATAGCACCTGCTTTGTGGGCCTGTTGATGAGGAACAGGTTAGCAGGCTGATGGCTTCCACATGGGTGTCTGTGCACGTCAAACAGCTGCTCTGACCTTGGCCGCCGGGCGCAACCAGACCCCTTCATGACCCCTAACTTCATGAGGGATGGACACAGGCAGAGGCCAAAGGAAGTGGGACATGTCCCCATGTCAGATAGTTTTTTGATGGAAAAAAGATTTATAACCTTTTCATTACAGGCCAGAAAATATTGATCCATTTCATTTGAAATAACTGAGAAAGTCTGTTATCTCACACACACAAAATACACCTTCAGAGTCAAGCAATGACGCCCTAATTCAATAAGCATTATGAAATGTTTCTCTATTTTTTCCTTTTTTCTTTACACAGGGGCAAAGGGAGGAACAAGATTTCAGTCTTTCTCTTTGTGGGCAATTAGAAAGAGAAAGGGATCCCAGAAGGCTCGCAATGGTAATCAAAAATCTTTTTCTTCTTCATTTAACATGGGTATTAATTTCCTTGCAAGGTTAATTAAATATGCTCATTAGACAGTGGTGATTATTTCAAAAGGTTACAGTATCTGCCAAGCTTGCTATTGGGAATCTCTTTCTCTATTCCGTTCTGTTGGTGGTTGCATTTAGTCAGGCTGGCACTGATAGCAGGGGTGACACATTATCTCTCCTTGGAGAATCGTCACTTCCCCTGCAGTCTGGCAAAAAGGCAGCTACTCACTCACACTGGGAGAAAAAAGAGTCAGATAGAAATCACGGCAGGAATTCATCCGCACCTGAATGAAATGAGGGAGGAGGAGAGAAAGAGAGGCTAAACGAGACACATAGGGGAATGAGGACAGATAGACAGGGATGTAAGTAATGAAAAAATCAAAAAGAAAGGGTGCCTCTGAAAATAAACCTTTCTTCATTTGGTGACCCCTCAAAAGGATGGAACATATTTGCAGAAAGTCAGCACTTTAGACTCAACATAAATTTCAATAGCAATTAATCATCATCCAGAGAATTAAGTTCTGTCACAAAGAATTAACTGTTACAAAACAGCCTTACAGAGATTGCACCACAGTGAACAGGTTAAAAATAAATCTTGTCAGTTTTATTTATTTAATTTAAGAATTTTTTTATTCATTTGTTTAAATTTATTCATTTGTGCATTATCAAATATTTCCTACAATTCTAAATTACTAAATTACTTGTTTGCCTTAACAAGGTGGTCAAATGATTAAAATAAGGAACTGGGATTTCTAACGTTATTTTATATGATTAAATGTGATAATTCATATTTATTTTGCCTCCTTTTTAAGATATAGAAGTTACAAAAGTTAGTTTAACTTAGAAGTTTAAACACAGTGTACTCAATATTTCAGTAATATTTTCATTGTTTGAAACTTGGATTTTACTTTGCTATTAATTTTCATAATTTGGCACTTGTTGATTCATCCACAACTTACCCCTGTGGGCCCTGCTCCCTGTAGTCTGCATTCTGTTAAAGGACTCACCTTAGAAGTCTTTTAAAAGCTGTATTTAAAGGAGAAAGCTGTTGTTATTTGAATTTCAATTAATGCTTCTATGATAATTTATGCTGTTTTTGGTCATGAAACTGTAAAACTGTATAGAGCTACAGAGGGTAGATATTTCAATCCAATGGGTCTGAATGCCTAATTCCTTTCAACCTATAAGTCAAATTAGATTGAACAGTCTGTAACTGCCTACATTTCCTCCACACAGAGCAACGAAAATCCAACCAGCATCAGTGCATTTAGCACTGATAAATTCCATCTCAGATGAATTGTATAATTTGTCGGCTTATAACAGTACTTTATTGAAGGAAACATATGTCTCCCTTGTTCTTCGAGCATTACTGTAAGTGCCAAAAAAAGATAATGTGCATTTTACAGTGTTATGTCTTAGGTGTAATGGATCATTGACCATGGAGAAATGTGTTAATAAATCTCCTAGGCTTTGTTAATTGCACCCAATGAAGTGGCACTGTTAAAACAGAAAGGATGTAATGTGGTGAGCCAAACATAATGTCTTCCAGTTCTACAATTAACAGTTCACTAAGCAAATCGACCAAACAGCTTATCATTTGCTGAAGGCTTATTAACTTATTTCTTTCCATGTCAAGGACATATATTAAAAATGTAAATGAGATTACAGCGCACATACAGTGCCTACATACTGCCTACTGGGATGTATGTGTGTAGTAATGTGATATAATTGCTCAAAAAATGTCTTAGGATTGTTAGTAATAATTTAATTCATGGCCTCAGTGCTGTGTACTGTAGCTTAAAAAACACACTTAAAACAGATGCACAATCAAAGGAACAAGTTAACACATTACTATCAGCTCAGTACTATCCACCCTGTTTTCTCCCAGAGTTTCATTATATACACTGGCAGAATTGAATTCTATATTGGCCACCAGAACAGAAAAGGTTAAGAAAGGCAAGAAAGGACTTTTCATGAGTCAACTATCCAGACTCAGCTCTGGTCAAATAGCTTATAGAAATAATGAAAAATGCTGAAGAAGCATATCTAGGTGTAGATGAGGTAGAATAATTTTTGTCCATTCTTTGGGAGTTTGCATGGGTCCACACAGTCAAAAAGGCTACATTTATCTGTATACTGTTGTTTGGCATCCCTCTGGAGTTGGCAGTTTTTAAGCATGAGAAAACCACAATAAAACCTTGATCTGTTTAAATTATTGCAGCATGTGAGCATTTCATTAATTAACTGTGCCAGTATATTGAATATTATATATATATATATATATATATATATATATATATATATATATATATATATATATATATATATATATATATATATATATTCAATAATCACTTAATCAATTAAATGTATGTTTCTAATTCCAATATTTTGATATGTATTACATTGTATTTAAGGCATGTTCAGGAAGAAAGGAAATGTTGTTTGTGATCCCTTTCACATAACAAATTCATGAGTGAGCACAGACTGAAGTTTAGTCATTTAGTTTTTCATCATCTGCTGTTGTGAGCATGGATAAAGAATCTTTAACTAACTGTCATGATCTATAGACTTTATAAATTTATTGTGCACTTAAGTTAGTTTCACTTTTAGGCATGGTTTGTTGTTGTAGTTTGGATTATGTATTTGAGGCCTGCTTTTTTGCAGTTTACAAACTGAGAATTATATATCACTGTGTATGACATGCATATAAGTATCATCACTGTTAGATTAAATCATTGTAAATCATTTCAGTTTTTTTACATAATTAATTAAAAGTTTTCATGGCTTTGTATTTTATGGCATCACAGTTTTTCATGAGACTCATTTTATGATAACATTTACTTGGTGACAAAACCTTTGGAAATGTATTGTTATCTAGCTACCCGTTAGCCGAAGTTATTCATATGTTGTACTGATATACAAACGGTTACTTAATCATTTGTGCAGTTATGCATGAAACACAGTTGTAAAACCTTGATATGTAAAGGAATATTTTTTTTTCTACTTTTCGTTTTAGCATGATGATTTCTTGGGTATACACCAGTTTACTACAAAAGTTTTGAAAACTGGAATGAGCAGCATCCATAAAGGGATAGTATCAAGTTTAAAAAATTTAATTCCTTTTCAATTTGTTCGCTTACCAATTATGACATGGTATTTGAATGCTTAATCACACTCTGTGAAAGAATATAGAACATATGTGATTTGATCCATCATAATCACTCAGACCTCTGGGCACATTCTGGGATTTATAAATAGTTTAGGAGGATGATACATAGCTGCTTGGCAATTTAAATATTCAGTAAGTTGTGCACCATGATAACAAGGGAGTGAAATCTGAAAAGTTGGTCACTTCTCCTAAGTTTTTTTAACACAGTGGACAACTAGGAGTAACAACAGTGCTAGCACCAGAGGGGGAATTAATTGTCTCCCTTTAAATTATTTGGCAGCATTTATTATCATTTAGACTGAGTCATATAACTCTTGTACCCGGTATTTTTTTTTTATAATTAACCAAAAATAATAATTTTAAAATTTAAACTAAAGTTGAACAGAAATTGAATTTAAACTCTCCTTTTAAATTCCATTCTGTCATTACCACAAGGACTTGCAGTGCAGAAATCTGTAAAATCTTATTAATAATATAATGCTATTCATATTTTTGCACTTCCAAAACTCATCCATAACCGTAGCTATGATGAACATGCCTAGAAAAGGACACCCTCCACACTCATTGTAAAGATCTACCGGTAGACAGCCACAGAATTTGCTTCCATACTAAGATCCCAAACAGTACAATTAGGCACTCCATTCATGCCAACAAATTATTTTGGCTGCAAATTCTATGTTCAGATTACAGCCACAATCTTAAACTTTTATGTGACAAATTATTGCCTAATAATTCTTTGGATTTTAATAGCTTGTGCTGATGGGACATTCTAATCATGTAAAACTGTTGTATAATCATAAACGTAATACAGATACAGCTCAGGTAATTAAGGATAGAACAATTTGTTTAATAATGCTTTACATATTATTTTATAAATATTGGTGCTACTTAATTAAATGCAGAACACATCTTAATTAATTGAAATAATGAATTCAAGTCTTCTACTTCATATATTTACAGTGCTGACATGACATCCATGCTTTGCCTAAGTTTATTTGGAATCTTTAGAAAAAAACACAATTAACGTATTATTATTATTATTATTATTATTATTATTGATGTTGTTGTTGTTGTTGTTATATCAGATGATAGAAAAAATAGATATGCATGGCTGGAAAGCCATATCTCACACTTAGGCTAAAGTGACTTGATGTAAAGCGAGTTGGGATCACAGAACGGGGGTTTTATTGAAACCTATAAGCACACAAAACACAAGTACATCAACTAACAAACTACATACTACTTACAAGCAACACAAAAAGCTCACTACAGACAGTACATTACATATACAGTACTGTGCAAAAGTTTTAGGCAGGTGTGGAAAAATGCTGTAAACAAAAGAATGCTTTCAGAAATGGAAGTGTTCATCATTTATTTTCATCAATCAGCAAAATTCAGTGAATGAACAAAAGAGAATCTAAATCAAATCAATATTTGGTGTGACCACCCTTTGCCTTCAAAAAACAGCATCAATTCTTCAAGGTACACTTGCACACAGTTTTTGAAGGAACTCAGCTGGTAGGTTGTTCCAAACACTAAAACACTAACTAACTGTGTTTCAACCTATGTGTGACACTGATGTTCATCAGCACCTGTTTGGTAAAATTGGTTGATCATACACCGACTATAATCCTACAGAATCCCCTTAACTTTGTTGCAAGTGTACCTATAAGAATTGATGCTGGTTTGAAGGCAAAAGTTAGTAACACCAAATATTGATTTGATTTAGAAATTTCTTTTCGTATATATGCTTTTTATATATATGCTTAGTTATCCCTTATAAGAGTTGCTTAATAAACACAATTAGACAACCCTTATGGAATCTTTTCTGGTGGTAATATTGATTTGATTTAGATTTCTCTTTTGTTCACTCACTTTGCATTTTGTAAATTGATAAAAATAAACAATCATTATTTATATTCAACATTCTTTGTTTACAGCATTTTTTCACACCTGCCTAAAACCTTTGCATAGTACTGTATATATGGTTCAACATTGCGCATCTAGCACCAGTTGTGCCCAGTCAGGGCAGAGTAACAAAAACCATAGCATCGTTCAGCTGTCAAACTGTAGACACTAGTTTGAGTCAGGAAATGCTGTAGCCAGTAAGCCAAGGATTGCTTTTTTTTATTATTTGCCATCTAGTAGTAGGTAGCTGCCCAACTCCACAAGCTAGATAAACAGTTCATATTCTGCGTTCATGGCACGAAGTCACCACCCAAAATGCATTTTCATTGCATCAGTTAATTTCTGAGTTGTTTTCTTGCTAGTTAGGTCCCATTATTAAATGTGTTTCGTTGACTGATTATCATCCTCTGTATTGTAAAACATGTGAGTTCTGTAACACTATGTAATTCTTCTGTCTACGATTCTTGCAAGTTTCTATGTAGTGGTGAGTATGTAGTAGCTTATTAGCTAAGAATCTGCATATAGCTTTGCCTTTTTATTAGAGTGTTGCAAAAAAATCTTTTTTGATGCAGTACTCTACCTGCAAGTTTTAGGCAAAATTAATGGAAAAAATGCTGTAAACAAAATTATATCAAAAATGAAAGTGTTAATCATTTATTTTCATCAATCAACAAAATGCAGTGAATGAACAAAGAAATCTAAATCAAATCAATATTTGGTGTGACCACCTTTGCCTTCAAAACATCAATTCTTTACCAATTACACTTTTGCAGTTATTGATGGAACTCGGCTGGTAGGTTATTCAGGTGTCATGGAGAACCAACCACAGATCTTCTGTGGATGTAGGCTTCCTCACATCCTTCTGTGTAATGTAATCCCAGACACACTTGATGATGTTGGAGATCAGGGCTCTGTAGAGCCATAGGAGTGAGGCTGGTTTGAAATAAAGGTAGTAACAACAAATATTGATTTGATTTTTTTTTATTTCCTCCTTTTTATAAATTGATCAAAATAAACAATCATATTATATTTCTAGAAAGCATTCTTTGATTTACAGCATTTTCCACACCTGCTACAAACATTTTTAGAACGCCAAGTGATTCATAACATTTCTTCATACAACTTTATATATTAAACTTTAAAAATAGATTTAAAGTTTAAAAGATACAAAAAAAGTTACGCACAGAAAAATAAATATACTGAGAAGCTAAATCAATGAAATATACAATTGGCAGCACCAAAACATGCTACTGTCAGATGAACCTGAAAGAGGATTAAAAGGACATATTTTGAAGTTTGAGCCTGAAAACCACTTGTTCTGCTGTGCACGTGTCAATGAGTCTGCATTCATTAAAAGCTGGTTATTGTCCTGCCATTTCTCTCTCTCACTCTTTCTTTTTCTCTTTCACATAAATATGTACTAATAAAGCTCACAGTGTTCCCTTGGTTCCTGACCCTGAATTTGTCTCCTAACTACAAACTCCCAACACCCTATCTTTCATGCAATAGGCACAAAGCTGCTGCCATTTGGAACACGTGACCCAGCACCCAGAGCAGTGTGTGGGCTGAGCATTATTTCCAGCACCTGTTACCAGTTCTATCCTCCTTTCATTGGACCACTCACTGTCTACCTACAACTCTACCTATCAATTACTTTATTGTGAGGAACAGATATATACTTCGACTAGGTCACACTGTCTAACACAGAGGCATGATATCTTGGTTTCTTCTGAGGTTCACATTTTCTCTTCTGCATCACTGTGAATTCAGTTCATGAACATTATACTAATTAGTGCATAAGATCTAAGAATCAGGTCTGTTTATTGGGAGCAGCGGTGGCCTAGTGGTTAGGGAGTTGCCCCTGCTTTGGAAGATTGTGGGTTCGATTCCCTCACCAGTAGGTTGCCCTGAGGTACCCGTGAGCAAGGTACCATCCCCAACACTGCTCCCGGGGGCTTTCAATAGCTGCCCACTGCTGCACAGTGTTTAGTGCTGGGTTAAATGCAGAGGTCCAATTTAGTTGTGGTTCACTTGTGCTGTGCTGTGACCTCGCAATGACAAGGGTTGTCACTTTCCTTTAATTCTACTAATGTTGAAATCTACAGTATGTGAGGCCTGTGAGGACTGGAATTTGATGTGTGTGATCTGGTGTGCAAACCTTTTCCTCCTAATATCAGTCAGAGGAAAAGAACAGCTTCCTAGTTTTTAAATTACTTTTATTTTTATTGCATTTTAAACAGGTCAACCAACTTAATCTGCATCAACAGATCTGCTATAACTTCCTAAATTCCTCCAAGTGCATCTTAAAAATGATGGTGGTAAGAAGGTTTTTAAATTATTTAGTTAGGGCTTACGGTGCCCTAAATATCTTTTCAGTGGAAGGATCTTACTTCATACATGGCTCTTTAAGAAGCATAAGTGGTCTTCTTCACCATTGCTTCAAGACAAGTTTCAATGTACAGTTTGCATCTTCACTTGTTGTTTTGTCTCTGAGGTTGTTATTCAGGAAAACACATGAGGTCATTTAATTTAAATTTATTTATATTTAGTGTGATATGTCAGGCATAAATTTTAAATCAGAATTAGAATATATAGTATCATCTGTACTGTAAAAACAGGTGCCAGAACTACATTTCTGAAGTAGTAAAGTAGCATTGGTTTCACTGCAACAAATGTTTTTAATAATATAAATTAGCATTAATATTTACATTCACAGCATTTAGCAGACACTCTTATCCAGAGCAACTTACATGTCCTAATTACAGGGACAGTCCCTCTGGAAACACTCAGGAGTTAAGGGTCTTGCTCAGGGACCCAGTGGTGGTAGTGCCAGAGGTGGGATTTGAACCTGGGACCTCTTGAGCCATAGACCACCACCAGACCACCACCACCCCAGTAAACCCCAGTATATCTGTAAACCAGGGTAAGAATTATACTTAGCTAGTGGTAAAGTTTGTAAAAGTCTAGTTAACTACATAATAACGGTACCTGAACAAATACAAAAAAAAAAAACATTAAATGATCCTGGGGAATGATAGCTGGGGATTCATTAGGGTTGCCATGATTGGTCAGCATAATCAATAATGCTAATGCTGAAAATGTAAATACTTTATACAAACGCTATTTTATAATTGAATTACATTTTTGATTTCTTAAACAATTCAGTTCAATACTTTTCCTCTTTAATATTTTATATCGATTCTGTGTCCATGACATTATAGGTTTTGGTTCCAGTTTTTAAAAATCATGGTGGCTACACCAACCTCCTTAGTTTTAAAGGTTTAATGTGAAGGTTCTCAGAAGACCTGAGGCTATGGCTTATGGGCACACTTCAAGGTGAGTTTGTTCACTGTGCCAATGTTGACTACATACCACAGCAGCACTGCAACACTGGTGCTTTGCATGTACATGAAGAAAACATAACATTCTGGATGATGGATCGCATGAACCTCCAGAAAAGATTCCATAAGGGTTGTCTATTTGTGTTAATTAAGCAACTCTTATAAGGGATAACTAAGCATATATATAAAAAGCATATATAACAAAAGAAAAATCTAAATCAAATCAATATTTGGTGTTACTACCTTTTGCTTTCAAACCAGCATCAGTTCTTATAGGTACACTTGCACAAAGTCAGGGATTTTGTAGGATTATAGCCAGGTGTTAAACAGGTGCTAATGATCATCAAAGTCATACGTAGGTTGAAACACAGTCATGTTTGGAACAACCTACCAGCCGAGTTACTTCAAAAACTGTGTGCAAGTGTACCTAGAAGAATTGATGCTGTTTGAAGGCAATTAAATGCACAAATTTTGATTGACTCATTCTCTTTTATTCATTCACTGCATTTTGTTGATTGATGAAAATAAATAATTAACACTTCCACTTTTGAAAACATTCCTTGTTTACAGCATTTTTTCCACACCTGCCTAAAACTTTTGCACAGTACTGTATATATATATATATATATATATATATATATATATATATATATATATATATATATTTATAGTTTTTGCTGCTTAACATTCACTTATTCACTATAATATTATAGGTCATCTGTCTTCACATTAAAATTTCTTCTGATTTGTTTGAGCATATTATATTTATCCTCATTTGAGAAGTTTGAAATTCCTGCACATAAAAGCTGTGGTACAAGATTAGTGCAGCTAATGTAGCAGCACCCCTCAAGTTCCTGGAAGAGAAACATGGGATATCATCAGTTCACTGTGCTGGCCACACACCAATGATAAATCATATGACGAAAAATCCACAGATTACTGATCTTATGTCATTTTCTCTCCTATACCTTCACTCGTTTAAGGAAAAAACCCATATTGCATCTTTTGACAATATCCATATGCAGGCATTTCAGACTGAAGAAGCACATAAAATTTCAACAATATGGGAGGTTGAGATGGACTACAAAAAGTTGCTACAAACACTAAAGTAATTGCAGCTGCTCTGGATCCCATCTGGATTGCAGACTGAAACTGCAGGTGGAATTGCAAGCCCTTGCAATAGAAGCAAAAGGGAGAGTGACAGAATCAGTAATGGCAGCAGCCCACAGAGGCCCTAACATCAGCAGGTGTTACAGAGATGAAGTCTGTGTTTTTTTGGTGGACACTTTGCTTAGGTCTGAATCAAAAAGAGCATCCAGCCTGAATGACAGTGGGGACTAGGCGGATGTCATCAGTCATTCAGTGAGAGAAAAGATTCTCAAGTATTTTGGGGAACAGCCTCTGCCTTAAAGAAAAGATCCTCTGCAATGGTGAAAATCAAATTAGGCAATGTTTCCTTCCCTGGCTCTACTGGCAAAGTCTTCTGTGTACCTGCCATATCAACAGTCTTTTCTCCATAGCTGGAAACATATTTTTCAGGAAAAAAATTCAGACTTTTTTTCTTTTAAGATATTAATAAAGTTAGATTTTTCTAGGAGCTGCACTGCTGCCTTTTTATTTATATTTTGTTTTAAATAATCCGTTGTTAAGTTGTTGCTGCTAATTTAAACATGCCTGTTTGCTCTTGAAATAATAGTGGTTTGCATTTTTGAAAAAGTGAAAAGATAAAGATTTCTGACTATTTAAAAGTACTGAAAATGCAATATAACAACAACAACAATAATAATACAAATATAATAATATTTTTATATTATTGTTATATAATAATAATATAATAAATCTTTTGCTTCACTTCATTTATGAAAACAGGATACTGAAGATTAAAATAATGTTCAGCTGTCAATATGTGGACCTGTAACAATACAGTACTGTAAAAATACATGTACTGCATTTACAAAATATAATTCATCATTGCTTGCATAAGCATATGAAGCTGTGAATTGTGAGTAGTAATTACAGCAATTATTTGCTACCTCTTCTGACAATTAGTTTCACAAAGTAAATTGAATTGAGTAGATATTTTTCATTCTCATTCTTAAGGCACACACACATTGACCTCCTCACCCTGATTTAGTCCCTACTGTAAATGAAAGACTGGCTACTACTGCCACACAAAAACTAATACTTGCTTCACCTAGACCCTACTGATTTTTAAGACGTTTACCAGACATTTGAAGCTTTCCTTCTTTTTACCAGCCACATTATCACTGCATGTGTGCTAAAGTATTGCTCTGCAATTCCTGAATATAGCCCAATAATAGACAGTTATCAAATCTAACTCATTTTGCTGGGGCATATCAAAATATAGTCGTGCAAATCTATGAATTTGGAAGAAATCAAGCATGAGTGGCAGACAAAATGTTTTTATGTTTGCACTCAATTAAAAGAAGGAAAAAACAGTTAAATAAAGGCAATTTGATTTCTCTGGGCTATGCTACCTGCCAATCTGTCTCTTGAACATTGATTTGAAAGCCCGTTTTTATTCAAGCATTTGAATTCAATTGGTAGAGCGCAAAGGAGAGCTCAGATGCAGGCTTGAAAGAAAACAGACAATGAGACAGACTAGGGAAAGGGTGGGGTAAAATACCCCTTTGTTTTGCCCCAGTCTCAATGTTGACACTGTCTTAAGTTAGCCCCATTGAGACCAGTGGGTCTAGCTCTGTCCTGGGCTTTCATATGCAAATTGCGTGGTGTGGAGAAAGAAAATGTGTTTTCATAAAAGAGAGGTTTGTGGACACTCTCCAGACGAGACAAAGCTGGCCCTATCAGTTTCCTATCAGCAACCCCATGCCCATTGGATCATGCCCCTCCAAACCTCATGAGAATTCCCTTTGCATTTCAAACAGCAAAGGCTGAGGTCTAGCCAAGACAATCTGGAGCTACAACCATTGTAGTGGAGAAACTGAAAAGTACATTTAATCATACGTGAAATATTTAAAAAAATAATCATTACTGCTAATATGATGGAAAAGTAGCTCAGTCAGCAGCTTGTGGCTGCAGATGCTACAAACACTACAATATGCTGCAGCAACACAGCTGACCTAGGCTTCAGACTCTGAAGCCTTAGGACCAGGTAAAGAGGGTCATGGAATTACTTACAATTATTGCCCAACACAAAAATTATCTGCCCATGACCTGGCTTTTGATTAATGTGAAAATGTTGCAGTTGGCTACCTTGTAACTTGGCCTATTTTGACGTCCAATTAGTATGCTAATAACAGTAATTATACTGCATGTCTCATCACCTAGAGGCTTTTTAAAATGATAAAATAATGAGAATAAACAAGCTGTGGCTGACATTCAGGAGGCCAGCCTAATTACTCAGTGTGGAGCCGCCGGGGATTCTCCACTCCTGCAGGAGAGCGTTGCTACTCTGCCTCAACACACACACATGAACACAAACTGATGAGCTCTCAGGCTCACGCTGCCCTATTACCAGGGTATTAACACCATGCTACGGTCATGACTGCAAGTGGGATCCATTGCGCAAAAGGCTACACACATTGGCGGGCAGACACTGTGCATTTGTGTGGTTTGTGAGAGCCGCGTGCACCTCCTGAACTTCTGATCAGCACACTATGGACAAACGCAGCTGGTCTTATACACAGACAAAGACTTGGATATGTGGAAAGAGTAAAAGGAATTGCCAGAGAAGTGGATTTTATTCATAAAAGACACAAACTAGGAGGTGACTAAAACAATGATAGAGTTTTAAAATAAAGGTTCTCAAATTGATCTTGACTAGGTTCTTCTATGGATATTCTAAGATATTTCTCATGTAGAGCAATTTATGTTTCCTAAAGATTCATTCTTTGAAACGTTTCAAATACAAACTCAATAACTAAAAAATTCTTGATTTCATATTTTACTTTGCTACAAAGTATTTTTTGACTAGGCCAACAACCTATAATATTTGCAGTTAAACCATATCACTCATAATTTAAAAGGAGACCCCATGTCTGATGGTATTACAATTGGCAGCAAACACTCTGATCAATATCCAGTCCTTTCAACAGGATCTATCGCTATGTCAACCTCTACGCAACCTCTCTACTAATAGTCCCCTGATGACATAGTGCTTGGCTGCCTTTGTGGTCATATGACTCATCACTGTGGGATGCAGGGTGGAGGGAATTCTTGTGTTGTCAGCCACTATCAGATATCCAATTATGCCACACTGTTTATCACGGCACTCGCTGTGTCCCTTTGAGAGCCCATGGAGAAAACCAACATCATTAAAACAACCAGGGGAAACAAAGCACACTGCCACAAAACTGTTTGCCAAATGACTTTCCTATCCATTAGGAGCAAGCAAGTTCATTAACAAAACCCCCCTCCCCGAGAAACACAATATGGCTGCCCCATGCTGAGTCATTCCATTGCTTTCAGGGCCCTCTGCCAATGAGCGAATAGCCAGTGTGACACGTGATGCCCCCTCTAGCTGGTCTGCGTGGGGGCTGAATGAGTCATTTAGAACCTTCATCATCATAGCAGTGGGTTTACTGTTGGCTTCCAATGACCAGATAGCAAAGTCACCTCTCCCGTGAGCCTTAAGCTTCCAGTCTTGTTTTCCTTCCGAGCCTCCAGAAGATTAACCTCGCCTGCTCAACACTGTTGGAGACCAGCTGGTTGCCAGTGGCCACTGCTAAATGGACAATTAGTATGGTATCAAACACTACATTTTGATTTCACCTCATTAGTGATAGAGCTATTAGATGAGTCTGCAAACCCGGCCTCTAAATTGCCAATCCTAATATAATCGTTATAATTGAATGGAAAATCTTAATTAATTACTAATTATAAGACACAAATTTGCCAGCAATAAAGCTGTGTTAAAGGCTAATCAATGGCTAGGAATGAGATTAGTGATGGCAGCATGATTGATTTGATGCAGCCTGGGACAACTTGAGAACAACCTATTTAAATGCCAGCCTAAGGGACAAGGAAATAGGTAACTGGTACAATGACCATTTACACACAGGTACAAATAGTCAATGAGATTTGTTTGTTTCTTAATGCTAAACGCTCTTCAGTAATGTTAACTAAAGATGCCAGTGCATCGTAAGCTACCATTTTCCCCACAGTTATAATCATTATCACATACAGTTTCACTGCAGCAAAGCTCAAGCCATTGAAAGTGGGCTTCAACTGAATCTAGCGCACTCCTCAGTCTATTCTTCTGAGCCATCAGCCACCTGCAGTAGGCATGCTTCACCAGCACAACCTGCACATGCACTACTCTCTTGATTAATGCACAGTAAAATTGCCCTAATAATTACAATGATAGATGGAGCAAGGGGCCTTTCATGTCGGTGCATTTCAAAGTCGAGCACTTTCATGTAAATGTTTTACATCATGTAGAGTGCGTGCTTGCCTGTTCAGCACAAGGGCACACAATTCATCTGCCTCTTGGTGAGATTATAGGACGACTAATTTGCCTAAAAAGAAACAACCTTTTATTAAAGTGCATTGCAATGTTCTGTGCCTTTACTGGGCAGAGTAGAGCAGGAAAGAGTCTATTTGTCACTTTCTCATCTTTTCCACTCTAAATATTAGCAACAAATAATGAAATTCAGATGTTTATCTCTAAGAGGAAACAAACAGTCTACAGTTGGAAGAAACTAGTCCAACACAAAGAGGTATTACCCTCCTGCTACATAACACATTGAGTAATTTATTCAACTCTATGTGGCCCCTGTTTGACATGTGAACTTGTTTCTGTTCATAATGGTTTTCTTATTTGTTTTGTACTTAAAAAAGGAAACAGGCTAGGATGTTTGTAAAGGAGGTTATTTAATTTTTCTTCACCTTCGATTGCCTGTTTGCTCAAAATAGTTTTCAAAGACCATTGTCATATAAACCTAATCAGTCAATTGATCAGTCACAGTGAAGAAAGCTAAACAATAGAGACAATATTATTGCCTTACGGCCAGCCAAGCATCCTTAAGTTATGCCATTATTATTTTTTTTAAACAATTTATTTTTCAATCATAAGGATGGAAAATGTTTATACAACCTTTGTTTGCTTAAAAGAAAAAGTTGATATAGTAAATGTGCTAATAAATTTGCCTTAAAGTATTATGCTTTATGGTTATATTTTATTTTGACATTCCACAATAAATGTGGATGCTTTAATTGTTGAGCTTTCTGTTGAAACAGTTAGATTCAGATTTAGAATTAGAATCGCGTCTGGGTTAAGGTTAAAGGTTTGCATTAGATTCAATAGAATCTCAAATTCTTTAGAAATTTGGTTGCATTTGAAAGTTAGAGAAGATGTTAATGACTCCCAAAAACATACTTACAGATATAGTACAGTAATGCTAAAAATGAATGAAAACTAATAGTCAACAAATAGCATTATTTAAATGAGACTATGCTAATTGGTGACAACTAGCTTAGCTCATTTATGGATCGAATATGTCTTTAGGCCTTTAAAGCAAGTAGCTGTGGATTGTCTAGTAGGCTTGGTGAAAATGAAAAAAATGTTTACTTTTATATTCGTATAACTGACTGACACAATCAAATGTGAGAGAAGTACAAAGCAGTTAGAATTGCAACAAATGTCCTTGTTATAAATATCTTAAGTCTACATAATTCAACAGAAATACGTAAAAACACAACTAAATGGTTACTATGTACTATATCACCACATCACTTCATGCTCAAGTGCGATTAGAGATAGAGAGATAATAGATAGAGATAACAGATTTGCTTGGAAGTATCTATTAGCATCTTCGTTTAAATGTCTATAAACTGTGCTGTACTGTACTTCATAGTAGCTAACAATGAGGACAGAGGGAAAACAATGGTAAAGTGCCAACTAAAACCTGCTGTTCGAGAGGCGTGGGATGCAGATAATGAAGTAATCGTATTTGGGTTCAAAACGACAACATGCTAATTAAATTAATGTAATATGCAGTTTTAGATAAAGACTTTGTTGTGGCCGTACGTGATTTGCCTCATTGTTTTTTGGCGGGGGTGTCTTTGGGGGCCATAAGCTTTCAAACCAAGTGGCCACTAGAGGGGGAATTATCAGTGCAGAGATGAATGTGTCTTTGTGAAGGGACGCAGCTGAGCTCTGCCATGGAGAGAAGGAAGGCAGGGAACAGAGAGAGAATGGGGGGAAGGGAAGGGAGGGTAAAGCTAGGAAAGAACAGAAAGATCAACTGTGGGAACCAGGCAGAGGAAAGTATAGCAATGTGAAAACATAGCAAGATTGAGGAGTTTACACATATGTGTGCATGGTTTTGACAAAATTTTATTGGCAGGAAGCTGTAGAGCAAGCATTGGCATCAGGTGGAAAATAATGACAATTAGCTTACATCACCAACACAAGCATACAAGATTCAATATTCAAGAGCATTTATTCATCACATACACAGTTATACAAGAACATCTAGTGAAATGTAGCCTAAACATTGCAAACTTAGTAGAAGTTCATTCAGTTGAAGTTAATCCTAATTAGAATTAGATTTATATAAAAAAAGAACAACTGTCTTCTCCAACTTCATGCTGTCACTGGAAAATTCTCTTTACATTATGGATGGGCAGTACAGATGAAATTCAATATTCTAGACCATCTAAATCTCTAAATCTCTAAATCTCATCTGATGATATTTTTTAGGTTGTTTTAGGGAAGTAATGGAACCCATACCTTTTGAGTAAAATATCACCATTGCTGTCCAAGTAAAAACACATGGTACTCTCAATTTCTCTTTCTTTTACTCTCCCAAGAGAAAGGGGCACATTCGGAAATTAAATAAGAAATTAAAATAAAAAATTAGGAAATTAAAATTAAATACTTTGCTGGGTATATGCAAGCAATGGAACTTATATATTTAATTCATCGTCATTCATCACCACTACAAGCACGTGATCCATGATGCAGTTGGTTGAGATTAAAACTTTGGTTGAGATTAAAACATGTGTGATTGTTTCTCATTTCTTATGACCATTGCTTTATTGACAGCAAAGGAAAAAATGGCTACCTTAATTATATGACTACCAAAGGCCTTAGCGCTAATTAAATAATATCCAAGGCTAATATATCAATACAGATTTTAGCAGGCAATCCTACTATGAAAAATATCATTCTTCACATCAAAGTTGGTCTCAGAGCAGGTGGAGAGGTTATTTTGGACCATGTATCCTAGTCCTTTTTGGCTTAGTCCTTTAGAGTCATATAAAGACTTGAAGCCATTTCAACTGAGAAGTTCTAAGACACTACAGAGCACAATTTACAGTCTAATAATGACAGGAAAATACTTTTTTCCTCTTTCTGCTACCTTCTAAGCACTGCAGGTAGCAAGGCAATGGTTTCTGACTACTTTATCAGGCTGTTTCAAACCTCCATCCTATTTCAAAGTCAGTTTCAGTGGGTTTTGTGCAGATGTGCTTGTGTATTTAAAAATGCTATGCTAATCAGTAAGGTTCTCATTAGTATGCAGTACATGAGACAGACAGCTACAAGTCCAGATGCTATGGCACTTGAAGTACACTGGCAGAGAAAAGTGTGGACAAATTGAATATTCATTTTTCATAATTTTAAAGATATTTTCATCTAGCGCACTGTTTCTCAGTCATGCTCTTCTCCTGATGATTCACAGCACTGTACACTCCTGTTTCAACACACCTGACACATGATCTTGAATGGTTCCATTTGCCAGGAGCAGAAGAAAGGCTGAAGACAATTACCAATATAATTTAATTTTAATATGTTTATATATACATATACATATATATGGAGAGAAAGAGAGAGACACAGAGAGAGAGAGAGAGAGAGAGAGAGAGAGAGAGAGAGCTAGAAGATGACTCCATCTTTAAGCTCATGGGGCTAGCATTAGTGTGCTGTATACCTTTGGTGCATTGTGCATTTTATGTGGCATACGGAAGTAAAGGTTTGACCAAAAGGGGAAAAAATTATTCATCATTCTGTATACTGGTGTTAAAGAAATTTTAAGGACAATTTTCACCACTGCATGTCTTATGAATGGAATACCTCAAGTCTTTTGTGTACTTCACCTACAAACCATCAACTGGCTTGTATGTGGGTGTAACTAATTAGGTTAGAATATGTATCTTGGTATTGACCTTCTCTGTTGAGGACATATGTAAGTGCCAGTATTGGCACTGATACTGAAAGTGTCAATAAATTATTGGTTTTCTGCAACAACAAAGTCTCAGAATCTTTTAAAATCCCACTGGAAAAATATTCCAATATTCTCATGAAGCTGCTTGAGAGAACAGCAAGAGTGTGTAACACTGTTATCAAAAGATACATAGAATATAGACATACTCTATAGACTAATTTTAAACAAGAAGAAAGTTTGATCAGATTTTTTTTGTGTGTGTGTTCAAGCTTCACCCACACACAAATAAAAGTAGTGTTATTCTAACAAAACACTGACAAATAGAAGTACAGGTAGCTTAGAAAATAGCACTTAAATGGTACTGGGTCAAAAAAACACTACAAATATTTACAATTAAGTTATTCTCACCAGCCAACTAAATTATGCATAATCCAACTGATCATAATAAAAGTCATTTAAAATCATTTGATGCGAATTGGTTCATTGTAGAGATGTCTGCAGATTGTTCCTTTATGGTGTTGTAATGGGAGTCAGGAATCACAATCACAGTTTTATTTTTTAATGTAATAGCAGTGGTAAATGTGAAAAAGTACTTTTTAGCTTTAAACTATCAGGCACTTCTTTCAGTTTAATGGATTTAAAAATACATTTTAGTCCTAACCTTTTTAATACTATCATGAAACACTGGTTCAGAAATCAGACATTATATCTGTGGGCATTTAATAGTTCCCTGTCAGGAAGGTTTTGGGGGCATTTACTGCTACATATGTCTGGCTTCTTTCACTGTAACTCTGAACAATCCTGTTTTGGTAAATTCCTGTTAATCTGGGCTTTTCTATTCAAATCCAGTCTGAATGATTTTGTTTACAACTTTATGATTTAAATATGCAGAAATGTGGAAAAAGAATTAGAATCCCTTTTTAATTAAACTGAAACTTAGTTATTACTCACCGTTGGAGTTGACTGATGTGAAAACACAAACCACCTCCCACTCTCTATCATTTTCTCCCACCCTACCCTTTAGTTTTGATAGGGTGCCATCTCCATTCTTGTTCTCCTTGAAAGACTGGCTTGGTCAGCCCTCTCCCCCTCTTTTTCACACCCACAGTTGCCCGCTGGCCCCTCTGCCCTCAGCCACAGTGCTCTCCCCTCTGACCAGTGCTACTGTTTCACCAGCTTTGTGCCTGGCTAATGATGCAGAAAGTTCTACTCAATAGAGAGCCACTGCAAAGAAGAAAGCCCATGAGTGAAAAAGTCCTGGGGTAAAGTCTTTCACCTGCCTAAAGCAGCTTCATCTGTGATTCGAAATCAGTGAACAAGGAGCAAAACCTTTTTCATACAGCAAGGCTGCAAACTTGTGAACATCCAGTGTAGGCCTGTAACTAATGATCATTTCTGTTATTATTGAATATATTGGCTATTTCATTTATTTAGTAATGTAACAATTTCTTCATTGATTGGAATGGTTGCTTAATCAAAAGTATGACAAAAAAGTTAAACATGAAGGTTTACAATCATTCAGTAAAGCCGTTTTTACATGCAAAGAGTTGCATATAAAAAAGTTCCTATTATCAAATTGCTTAAGTGTATGTAAATAGCAAATTTACCACCAGTTTAAGTGATGCTCATTTAGTGATTCGAATTGCTAATTTGTCTTTCAACAATATACAGTATTTCCCAAAATGAATCTAAATTAAAGTGATGGTTATTTTTTAAACCGTATCTGTTAAGGCCTTACAGAATTACCCAGTGTGCATAAAGAGGAGATTTGTACAGAATACACCCCTCTCATCATTTTCACACTGAGAAGAGGCAAATTTTTCAGGGGTGAGGTGTTTCAGTTCAAAGCAGTGGTTTAGTCTGTTAGCTACATGAACAGCTTAAATCTAGTTAAGAAAAAAAGATATCTGCTCCTTAATTTAAACAAAACTGTGCTCTTACTTTATCCATCAATTCACTGATGGTTGCTAAAGCAATGGCTAGGTCATTATAATTATGATTTTATAGAGTATTATAAAAAAAAAATTGTTTTGTTGCTAATCTGATTGGCTCATTTGGAGTCACAGATAAAGCCATTATAAAACACTTGATTTGTGCACACCAATTACCATAATAAAAACTATTAAGTGAATTGTATCTGATAGATAAGTAACAACCTAGTTTTGTTGAAACTGAGGGGCTTAGAATTGATTTTCATAACTGGAACTAGGCTGATCGGGTGCAAAACAGGCTAATGGATGATTAGCGGTCTACTTGACTCCTCTATTGTCCACAGTTCCATTGACCTCTTCAGTGTCACAGACTTTGAAATGAAGTGTTCACTGTAAAAAAATGTATGAGTCACTGTAAATGCAAAGTATGTTCATGTTTAGTTAGATCCACCTTAAGCAGCATTACACTCAGTTCAAGTTATTCTCAATACTCCACATATAATGCACTGTGTGAGTTGAAATGCAGACTTCACCCTCATAGTACACTAATTATTCAGCATTAAATGTTGCACAAGTGATAGATTCCCAAATGGCTTTTTGCTAGATGCAATTATACACAATTTAGGTAAGGGAGTAAATACTTGAATTAAATATTAGGGATCCAGTCCCATGGTGTAAAATAGCCAAAAGACAAAATGGGATGTACTTGGTGCATTTTTTTTAGAAGGGCTGAATGAAAATATATGAAAAAAAAGATATCAGCAATATAAAGTGAAGCGTGAATGTCCTACTTGATGAATCCATGGTTGCTTGGCAATGATAACTAATTCTAAACAAAGTACATTACTTGGAGGATTAATTATTTACTGCAATTAATTTTAATAATATAATTAATCTAAAATTGTACTTTATGTTCCTATCTATTTTATATTTCTCTCCACTCAGCTGTTCAATTTCCAAAAGAGTGTCTTTTGGCTATTCTTGCAAAATAACTACTGTCAGACCTGTACAGGGTTAAAGTGAAAAAAGTGAAATTGACTACCCTTGTCATTGTGAAATGCAGCACAGCACAACAAAATTCAATCTCTGTGTTTCACCCATACACACGTGCAGCAGGGGGCAGCTATTGAAAGCACTCGGGGAACAATGATGGGGACGGTACCTTGCTCAAGGGTACCTCAGGGCATCCTACTGGTGAGGGAATTGAACCCACAATCTTCCGATCCAGGGCCAACTCTCTAACCACTAGGCCACCAGTCATTAAAATTCATTGAAAGGTGTTGGCCAATAAAAAAAAAAAAAAAGAAAGAAAAATGGAAAAAAATAATTTGCATTTTACCATCTTCTTTGGTAATGATACAGTTATGATAAACATCATGGGCACATTTAAGAAACAATATATTGTGTAGCCCCACTGGGTACTAAGAGCTGCTTGGCTTAAAACTTTGGTTTTATGCCATTACCAGCCACAAACAACTTACAGAGCTGAAAACTCACCCCCATCTTCAATCTCTCTGGTTTGCCCATAGACTTCCCCATTCTCTTGCTTGTTTTGAAGCCCCTCTGTACCTCTTCCTCTCTGCAGATGTCCTTTACATCTGGTGAGGGCTGCTTCTCAATGACTAAGCAATAACTCAACCTAACAACTGTCTCCTCTGACAAGTTTAATGTCTCACTTGCCACTGACATGCTGATAGATCTGCTCCCCGTGTGTCCGTGCGCGTGTATATGTGGGAGTGGGAGGGATGAAAAGTGGCAATAAAATAGGAAAAACTGCTTGCCACATAAGCCGACCCCCACTATTTTTCATCGGGTTCTTTCAACCCATAGAAATTCCAGTGTTAAGAAAGACGATCATTTCCAAAGTTCACATACAAAATACATATCTTAAAATACATATCTGGACATTAAATTCTTCAGTAACTGGGTGCTAACAGATAAAAGATTACATATTATACTGCATGCTAATTCTCGGGTCTATTTTCCAAGGATTTCCAGCAAAGAATGAACTGACCATTTGGTTATCCCTCAAAATATTTCTTGTGCGATACAAATAGTACATTACGGTTATTGTTGCTACAGTGTTTTTTGTGTGTTGGTTGTTTGTTTTTTGTTTTTTGGTTTGTTTTTTTTGACAATGAATACGGATTTTTCATTAAAATGATTATTGTGAAAGTGCTACCCCTTCAATCCTTGTTAGGTAAGGGTTATAGTAAAATTTGGATGATACAGGAAAAGTATGACACACTTGCATTACATTTTTACAAAAGACATTTTTAAAATACTTGACAATCTTCAACATTTAAATTTACTTGTGCTTAATTAACTCCAATAAAACACAACTAACAGTGTCAATAGTGGTTGTAATGAACTATGTAGTTGTTTTTAAGCATCTAAACATGACCATACTACAACTAACATATCACAATAACAAGAAGTATTGGCCAGCCTTACAAGTGCTACTGCCGAAGAATTAAGTTTTGTAGGTTTACCTATCCCACTGAAGTGAAGTATTAAGATTGTTGTCACTAAATTATGAAAGCCTTCTAACATTGTACATAGAGTTGAAAAAGAATGTCTAAATAATGTTGACCACTGAAATGTGATAAAAAAATTTTTAAATAACTTCTCACAGAAATCATATGTATCACTATGGACTTTGTGAGGCTTATCAAGAGAAATAAATATTTTTACAGATGAAAAAAAAATCAGTCATTATTTATGTCTGGAAATATATAAATTTTACTTGTTCTTTAAAAACTTTATGTGTGAAGCTTCACAGTTTGTGTATTGGATGCATTCCTGCTGTAACTTTCAATAAAATGAAAAGAAAGATACATCAGCACATTAATTTGATTAATTTAATGGCAAAGGACCATGGTGTGTTTAGTGAATCATTGTCCTTCAAGTAGATTCATATATAACTGAATTTTCTGGTAAGGATTTATTTGGTTTATTAATCGTTTAGATCTTGTAAATACAATGTGCAACTTTTTTCAGATGACCAGCACTAAGTCAGGAACTTAATTTTGCTGGTGAGCAAACAATAATGTCAAAGGATGACTAAATAAGTTTAATGGATTTAAACCATGCATGCTGTTTATGTTTAATTCACATTGCTATGCTCAACTTAAAGCGGGACTTCAAAGTGTCTTCATGTAAATTTTACCTGGTTAATTATTGTATATGCAACAATCTACCAGAAGTCCCGACAGTTGTCTGCTGTAGGTGGTTAATGATTTACATTGTTATTTAAGCAAAGGAAAGTGGCAGCATATCCTCATCATGCAAATTAACACTGTGCTTGTGAAATCAGTTCATTCATTAAAAAAAGTGAAATGGGTCTAAATAAACAGTGAGATATTCTTTGCAAAGGCTGTGGGATATTATATTACATTCTTTACATAACGGTGCATAGCTTTGGCTGATTTTGGCTGTATTAGAATCAAAAAGCTCACCCTCTCTTATTCCTGTGTTCTCTAAAAAGTGACCTTTATTTGATATTCTGTTCAGCCCCTACTGTGCACATTTTAGTGAGCCTCCAAAAAGATGTTGGGTTTGGAACCCTCTCTCCTCAATAAATAAATGAATTTAGCTTTATTTGTACTTGCAGAGTCAATGTATAATATGTCAGTAAAGGGAAGAACAAAAGCTTCATTTTCTCATTGTTTTCCATGAGCTCTCTTTCTCTCTCTGTTTTACAACCCTGGGGTTTCAGGGAAGAAAACCACAAACATATTGTTTCTGAAAGAAGAAAATATCCAGCTTTTGCTTGACTTAAGAAGCTCTAACACTGCGGTGTGAAAAAAAAGATGAGGACATATCTCCTGCACTTCAAAATTTCTGTAAAGTCAGAATGGATACACTTTTCCATGCTCAAGCCTGTGAAATCAGCATTCTTCCTTAACCCTTTGTCTTCTCCCCGCCCTACTGGTGTTTTCGCTTTTGTTTATTATATGCCCAAATTAATCTTGAGGCCACGCGCCAACAGACAATGGCAAAATACCCACAAATCCTCCCAGACTGCTCCCTCTGCCTTGCATGATTAGAAATCTCTGTCAAATGAGGATACAAGAGGCACCCATTCTGTTCAAAGGCATTCTCCTTTAATTCAGGGCAGGTATTGTGCTGGCAGTCTTCTGATCACCAATTTGAAAAGGGGATTACAGTGGAGGAAGCTTTTGAATGCAGCATTGTGTACTGTACGCTTTCGTCTCCTCGACTGGTAGAAAAATGAAAAGCACAAGGAAAAGCTTCCGCAAGATGCCTCATGCCCAAGTAAAGATCCCAAAAAATAGGCTCAGCCAGCATGAGGCATATTTAAAAATGGATTTTGTGATCTAAATTGTGAGCTGATTCAGAATGTGTTGGGACCTGAGACTATGCATAGGCATGCATCTTAACATTTGGTTTAATTACTATCATTTAGTGAGGCTCTTCTTCGAGGGACGGGAAGCTTACGCATTTCAGCAATGTTTAAATGATTAGCCTATTGCTAATCTTTCCATACTGGTCAAATTAGTAAGCATCAGAAAATAAAAATACCTACACAATAACTGTAATGTACAGCACAAACCGATTATTTCTTGCAGATTCTGTAGTTTTAACTCACATTACAAAAATAAATCAAGAACTTTTTTTTTCAACTCCCCCTCCCCAACAACTATTAAACAAGTTAGGGGTACCATTGCTAATTACTTAAACCTAAGCCTCTAGATGTAATCTACTTGCACTTACTTGCAGACGTTACTTACTTGCAGACGTTACTTACTTGCAGAAGTTAAATCATGTTCACCATATTGACAGCACCATCAATCATCTTCATATTGTGTTTGGAATATGTCTCCCTTGGTGCTAATTGCTTCAGCATGTGGTTGGGGGGTTGGGGTGGTTGTTTGGGGGGGTTGGGGGGGGGTGAGCCTCACCAGAGTGGAACTAAACTGGAGGAAGGGATAGTTGATGGGACTGGACGAACAGAGAGCAGAGCAGAAAGTTAATATTACTTGACTGGCATCAGTGTTTAAGGCAAGAGTTGTGTCTCTGAATTTTAAAACCCATCCAGAAACCAATGTATCAAGAAAAGTAGATTCAGATAAAAGTACTTAATCTCAGAAATGTTAAAAATTTGTGATGGTATTGTGGTGGATCAGCACGGGTTGTATCATGGTGTCCTAGTTTTTTCACAAATTAAATAGTTCAAAACATATCATTTTTTCTTTGTCCAGAAAAGTCAAATAATTTCCTCAGTATTTGCTATTATTCTCTGCAACAGTACACAATTCCAATGATTTTGCACAAGTTCAGTTTCACACACACAAAAAAAAGAAGTGTTCACAAATTGCAAGTGGTTTCACATGTAGCTTCTAAGGTAGCTGACTGATTAATATTTAAACTATTGAATGATGTAATATAAGTTCAATTAAAATGAAAATAGAAAATAAATGTGTTGAATGTGCTGTACTATTACTATTCTACCAAATCATCCTAAACATGGTTAGAAGTAAACACACTAAAAATGATTGTGTGTGTTTTCTCCACATTTACTTTGTTAGGAGTACTTTAACACATTCTGTATTAATACTTTTTGCACATTAATGTGTAATACCAAAAGTCTGACAAGTCCCAGATACCGCTGAAATGTTATAAATACATTCATTAATAAGAAGAGAAATGCTCAGTTTGACTTTAGTTGGTGGAGTACAATGAAAGCACTGATAGACAAAAGAAAAAAAATTATATTAAAAAATATCAACATCAAGAGTTTGGTAACTTGCTGCTTTGCAGACTAAACAAAGTGTATAAATAGAACATAAATAGCTCTTGCCAGAAGCCAGTTGAGTGTTTCTCAACCAGTTTGTAATAACCAAACACTTATTAATTAAAGTTGAGAAATAGGATTCTCAGTACTACTGGAGGTTCAACAATTGTGTTACATAATTTAAAATGGAACAGTGTATTAAGGTCACTTCTCACGTTATCAAAAAGAAGCTAGCCTGTAACTGGATGTAGAAAAATTAGAGATGACATAAATGATTGTACCCTTGCTGGCTAGTGTTTAGGGAGTTGGCCCTAGGATCAGAAGGTCGTGAGTTCAAATCCCAGGCCAGTAGGTTGCCCTGAAGTACAGTTGAGCAAGGTACCATCCTTGTCACTGCTCCCCGGGTGGTTTCAATAGCTGCCCCTTGCTGCACGTTTGTTTATGGGTAAAATGCAGAGGTTGGATTTTGTTGTGTCTCACTGTGTGCTGTGCTGTGTTTTACAACTGAAGTGGAGATCTAGAAATAAGACAAACTTTTTGAGTAACATCTCCAGTAGAAGTCTGATTGAAACCAAATGAAAGGGGAATTTCATTTTTTAAAACCAAACATAGCCACTCCCAAAGCAAAGCTTTTAACAATTTTTTACTCTAAAAAATACTTACTTTTTCATTTTGACAGCCTTTTAGTTTAAAATTATTATTTCACAGATGCAAATCTGAACTCACTGCTAATAGCTATATATTTATAAATGTTTAAAAATGCAGAAATGAATGACCATACCTATATTGGTGGTAAAAAAAAAAAATGTGCAAGGCAAAAAAGTGAAGGTGGCAGTGTTCAGCAATACTCTATTCTTTGACTTTTTCATCATTTCCCAAAAACACAAGACAGCAGGATCCCCATATTTTTATTTGTTGCTACCTAATGATGAAACAACTGAGCAAACCACTATAAATTCCTTGATCCAGAATGGTAGTGTAGTTTATCTGATCATGCTTTCTTTAAATATTTTGTGAAAGGCCAATTCTTGAATACAGTCTGCAATACCTTCGGTTCTAAAACAGTATCCTCAGGCAAGGCCAGCAGCCATTTTTTCTTATTCAGTGTTCTGTTTGAAAAGTATAGACCATATATAGACCATAATATTTCTTAATGTGACAGTACACCAATAAACATATGGGCTAGGTTCAAAAGCATAACCCAAGAGCTAGACAAGGATATATGGAAACAGAAACACTGTAAAACTTTGGTAGCATAGGAAGTAAGCCAAAGAGACTGGTCAGAACTATATATTCCATTAAATTTACTCACATTTATTCAGAAAAATATATTTACTCAAAACAATTTGAGAATTACAAATGCCTTTTTACTTCCCAATTGTCAATACATAATCCAAGTACTCAAGTAATAGTTACATTAACATATTGTTTATAGTTCCTGTTTTGTGCTTAAAGTTCACTTTTGGAAAAGCATTTGGAGTACTTCAAAAAAGTGTTCACATTTATGAGTCTGGAGATATTATTACTAAAATTAAAAGTGCAATTTTATAAAAACAAATATGAATATGAATAAATATTCACCCTGTATATAAATATAATATATGTATTAATATAATATATGAATAAATGAAAAAATATTTTAAAAAATTTGCATTTTAACTATCTGGTTAACATTGTTTATTTCAATTCAATAAGTAAAGCTAATCCACAAAGGGTGACTTCAACACCTGTTTCATACATTAAAGCAAAAAATCCTAACCCAATACCTTAAGCCTAAAATTTGTTCATGACAGTAAGTATAGACTTCATTGCTATTAAACTGGCCTCTTTGGATTAGCTACGACTATTTAGGAACTGTATTTTCCAACTTGAATACCATTGTCCACTCTCTGGCATGGTTGTGGTGAATTGCCTATATTAGCTAAGGAGGAAAATGCAGAAGACAGGAAGAAATGGAAACAGATGATCCGCTTTGGCAACCCCTTAACGAAAACAGCCAAAGAAGTAGAAGAAGAAGAAGAAGAAGAAGCTCTTAAGGTAGAGCAGCAACAATTCTGATAAAGTAGTTGTGCAGGGCCTAAATTAAAGTACACTGCATTGGCCATTAAGTATTGCAGAAAAATTATTTACTGGGACTTAGCAAGAGAAAGGGGATCCCTAAAAATATCAAATATGATCATACATACAGAGGCAGTTATTAACTTTTTTTTTACTTTTATTAATTATTATTCAAATTACCAACATTTATTGCGTGTAAAACATATTGTGTAAAAGGACACATAGAACATGTAGATATAGCATAGTGTTTGTCTTGCTACAAATTTTAATGTTACCAAGGTATCAAGTTCAGTTGTGTCCATTCCATGCAATTTCAATTAGCTACAGCTTGGGTTGGTCAATTTTTCTTGAGAGTCATGCTGATATTAAACCATTTGCTCTTTTATAATGAAGATGGTCTGAAAAATCAGCATTTGTATTAGAGATCCAGCTGTAGTCTAATAAGCTGAGCTAATGCTGGAGATGAAACCTAAAACAGAAATGGTATTAAATGCCAAATTCCCACCATTCTACACAGAGGTGTTTTCACAGGTCAGTGCATTGATTTGGACACAGGTACAGCTATGCTAATTTGGTTCACTCCAGACGGGAGTTGGAGGAGGCAAAAAGCAATGCAATGGGTCCCAGCTGCTCAGAGTGGATACAGGCCTCTTGTTTAGGCACTGAGGCATCAGCTCTTTGACAGTTTGGCATGCCCGGGCCAGGCCAGACCCTCACACATACACACACACACACATGCCGGGATGTGAACGTTGCCGTAAACCAAAGTGACAACGAGCGGAGTTGCAAGCACACTGCCATGTGATGGAGACGCTGGGACCCATCAGGCATCAGAGAGTGCAAAGAGCGAAGCTGACACCTCAAAAAGGGCCCAGAGTAGACACACAGACATACACACACACACACACACACACACACACACACACACCATCTGAGGACTCAAATCAAGCCACTCATTTGCATCTATGGCTCGGGTGCTGGTGATCTGACTGACAGGTCGTGATGGTTGGCTGCCATCCCCTCCTCCACTGCGGACTGAATTCTGTCAAAAGCCTTGAAATCTTATCCCAACCTTTTATTAAATCTCAGCGGAAGCTATTAATCAATAAGTTAAACTTAATGCTAACTACAAAAAATCACACAATTAAGATTTTGAAACAGGCCTCCTGTCTGGAATGATGAACAATTTGTAATGAGGTGTGACTTTTCTGAAGGCATAAAGTTCAATTTTATTTTTTACCTGTCTGAATCTTTTGAACTTTATAAAATATCACTTTGAAAAATAGTACAATATAATATAATATAATATAATATAATATAATATGTCAGTTGTAATATTAATAGAAATACTGTTTGTTCAATCAATCTTCCACACTTGCTGGAACTTGTTTCCTCTTGGTACATGCACAATTTAAATTTCAATTGACTGACATTCTGTGTTGCTATGCCATGGAGAGGACAGCAGGATCAAGTGGCAATGTACAGTGTAGGCCAGAGTGGAAATTAATAGTGGCATATATGACCATTCAGCGTCCCCTAACACTGCTGTACGAGGTCAGCCAATCAATAACTCAAGTGCATGTAGACTAGAGGTGACCGATGACTTTGCATTCTGGGAGAAAGGACATAAACACATACACACATACAAGCACACTTACACATAGCCCCACACACTCGAATATAATTTTCATATTTTCATATAAGAATTTGAAGGAGACAAGAAGTGAAGTACTGAAAGTGATACAAAAATGAAAAAATATCAGATAGAAAAGATCAGAAGCAACTCAGAAAGCAAGAAAACATGAAATAATATGGTAGGTAATATGACTCAATGTTATTGTTAATAAACCCATGTCAAAGTTGTGCTGATTATTGTCAGCACTTATGAAAGTATGAAAAAAACGTAGGTTTGTAAACCTCAAAAAGCTGAGCCATTCTTTGTTTAATTGTTTATTTTGTCAAACGCTTAATTTAAAAACTCGTTTTTTAAAGTGTGGCCTTACTGCTGTGCTGGTGCCTTCAGCCTGCTCCAGCTTGCAAACCTGGAAATCCTAATACTGTTTTGTTGCAAAAGGTATTAGGATTTCTGTTTAAAGGTGAGCAATCTGGCAAACGATTCATGCGCTGCAATTAGGCTCAATGCAACCCAACACAGCCAAAGCGACATTGAAAAAAGTGAGGCAGTGTTACGTGACATCGGCGGACTCTGCACATTAAAGAGCCTCAGCTGTGCAAGCCTGCGTGGCTCCCACTGCAGTCCTTTTTTAAGCTGTGCATACAAATGACAGATTCTCTCGCCATGTAAATAAATTATTAAATGTAATCCCAGCGATCCCTCTTATTCTGCAAGCGCACAGCTACCCCGCCACCCCCCACCATGCACACACGCACCAAATCCCACCCCCCAACCTGCCACACAAGGCCAGTGTTTCACGGGTTCTCCTGAGACCCGCTCTCCGATAACGCCTCAACATAAATTCTATCCCCCGATTAGTATTCCACTCAGCTGGCGGGATGAAAACCGACGCAGCAGCTCGAGAGGTGTGCAAAAGCACACAAGTCATATATCAATGACAGCCTTCTAAGTACAGGATTGATTACAAAAAGTTAGCTTTATTTAAAAAAAGATTAGGTGTATTTTTTCTTTTTCTTTTTTTTTCCTGCAGCGTAAGACAGAAAGTGCAGAGGAGTTTGCGGCTGTGTCATGTACTTTTTTCTCTCATTAGTCAGAGGTTTGTGTGTGGGTGTGTATGCATATATTGTGTGTTTGCAAGGAAGCTTACTGCAGTTTTGCAGTAAGTGGGCCTGCCTTTCTCTTCACAGCCTATCTACACACATGGCTTTTCTTATGGAGGATTTATCCATCATTTCAGAGCTTGAACACTGAAAATTCTATTTAGTAATCTGTATCTAAAAACAAAAAAAAAAACAAACAAAAAAGAAACACCAGCCTACATGGCAGGCCAGATGTATGTAATGATACAGAGCCATAAATGCTTTTCAGTGGCATTGAAGAACATAGCTCTAGGGGCATGCTTTAGAGGTTGCTGTTGTGAGAAGACATCCCACGTCAGGCCAAGACACTAAAGCACTTTACAATTTCAAGTCAAATTTGATATGAAGAACCCTTTAGATTAGCCACACAGAAATTTAATCTGAGAAGCGGTGCACCCATAGCATTTTGTACCAGGATTGCCACTGTTTTACAGTAAATTCCAGTATATCTAAGAAGGATTAAATCCTTGTCTGATGAATACATAAGACAAGATATGGGGTTGTGTTGGTGGGCTGCATGATTTAAACATTTCATGGAACATGTTTTGAACATGGCAACTGCAGAACCAAACACTGAGCATTCTGATCTGCCCCTAAAACAGATTTCTTTTTCCTGTTCCTTTTCTTTCCCATTGGAACCTTTGTCTGTGGACCCTAGCGACCCAGCAAGCCAAAGCCATAGTCAGGCATTATATATGAGATGCTCAGAAAAGGAGAGAGAGAGAGAGAGAGAGAGAGAGAGAGAGAGAGGGAGAGAAGTACTATTCTCATACTCAGGTAGTGTGCAGTGAGCAGTATAGTACAGAGAGACAGTACAACAGCGGTGGGTGGAGAGAGAGAGGGAGGGTGAGAGAGAGAGAGAGACAGAGAGAGAGAGAAAGAGAGAGAGAGAGGGAGAGAGAGAGAGAGAGAGGGGAGTGTTCATGCATTAAGAAGCTGGATTTTCTTGTCAGAGAGATGGAAGCGAGGATTAAGTTATGGCACAGTTCAGACAGAGAGGAATTGGATTCTGATGAAATTAGTCAGGGGGAAGGGGAAAAAGATGACTCTGCAAACAAATGAAAGACGCAAATAATATCAAACATAATGACTGAAAAAGACAGATCGCCCTACAATGCAATGGAACGATTCCTGGCTTGATACAATGTGGTGCTGGGAAATGAATATCAGTGGGCATTAGTTTGGCTCAAAACATGACCCCTGGACCGAATCCCTCCCTCTCTCCCTCCAGACAGACAGACACAGAGACAGACACATTTTAAAATAACCCTTGTTTCAGCCCCACTCTACTGCTGGGTCTCCTGCTGTGCTGTTTTAATAGGGAAAATTAGCCAAGCAGAAAGGTGGATCCTGTTTGCTATGCTTGACTGTGCTCTCTCTTGTAGTGCTGGGAGAGCAAGCCAAGCTTCTTTCTCTCTCTTGCTCTACCTCCCTCTCTCTCTCCCTCTCTCTCTCTCTCTCTCTCTCTCTCTCTCTCTCTCTCTCCAGCTGAGCTCCAGCTCCCAGCTGCTGCCCTGTGCCACCAACACCCACCAACCCAACACACACAAACACACACTATGACTGCATTATATTAAAAAAAAATATGCCAGAATTGTAATTCCACTTCTGTATATTGCCAATGTGTTGTGAACTGCAATATATTTAAAATGTAATTATTTTCTGACTGTAAAAAGTCTTTACATTAAAGCCTCCTTGGTGACAATCAAAGGCTTAGAAATGTTTACTTACACCTTTTTACATAGGAAATAAAGCAGCACACTGGTGTGGTTATTAGCGCTGTTGTCTTACAGCGAGAAGATCCTTTAGGTGCACTGGTTTCCTCCCACAGTCCAAAGACAGGTATGTCAGGGGGATTGGAGATGTTAAATTGACCCCAAGGTGTGACTGCGTATGTGAGGGAGTTTACCTGTCTGCCCTGCCCTGAACTGGCAACATTTCCAGGTTGTTTCTTTGTCTCCCTTTGAGGATAGGCCTAGCTAGGTTTGACCTGAATATTACTCATTTATTGTGAGATGTGATACAGTTGGACTATGAGTGAATATTATAAGATGTTATAAGACATCGCATGCTATGCAGTGGTAGCATAGTGGTTAAGGAGTTGGCAACAAGATTGGAAGATTGTGGGTTCAAACCCCTTACCAGTAGGTTACCCTGAGGTACCCTTGAGCAAGGTACTGTCCCTGTCACTGCTCCCTGGATGCTTTCATAGCTGCCTCCTGCTGTACAGTTTGTGTGCATGGGTTAAATGCAGAAGTCCAATTGTGCTGAGCTGTGTGTTCTCACAATGACAAGAATAATAACTTTCACTTCACTTATGATATGTGAGGAAAATGACATAAGCTTGATTTTAATTATTTCAGTCACACTTATTGAGCTATAGTATTTGTGAAGTTTAAGTAGTGGACCACATAAGATAGAAATGATGAGTGCTGATGTGAATTTGCTGAAGAAGTTAATGATGGTTGTTAGACACACAGTGCATCCCAATTTGCTGTTTGCAGACAGGTCAGTATGCCCAAGCTGGCCCAGTCTACCACCTAAAACGCTTTCAATAGGTGCATGAACAAAATGACTTGGTTTGATTAATTTTCTTTCACATTATGTGAATGGTCGGTTGCATGCACATTGGTTACCTGAGGAATTAATGCCTATTACAGGTGTACAAGAAAAAATGACAAAAAGGCAGTTTCATATCATACCAAGGCATTCATGTGGAGGTTACTTTGACACATACCATCAAACCAAACATTGTTAGAGTTTTCTTTTCATTGTTTGGTCCCTTTTATCAATAGTTTTGTTAAATTTTTTATTAAAGTTTTCTTTTTTTTGCTTAGTTTTTATTGAAGATAATCCTTTAGCCACATCTGCAAACCTTTGGCATCAGACAGCAAACCCAAAACACATCAATTCATCTGGAATATTTGAATATTCCATTTTATAGCTTTTTTGATCAGGAGCATTTATGGTCCAGACCCCATGCATCAACTTAAACAGCTCGCTCACACTCTTATGCAATAGACAAAGCAGCATCTGCCTAATTCATACACACATGCACACACACACACTCCACTTGTCCTTCCTGCACTTTTCTCCCCCTTCTTTCCAACATTTATGGTTGCCATAACAGAAAGCAAGAAAAACAGATGGGTTTGGTGCATGCGGTGAGCCACGCGAACAACCTAAAAACCCAAAGAAAACATGCCCGCTCATATCAATCAGATCCCTAAATGACAGTAATTCATATTGTACAGCAGATGAGAGGCAGACACAGTCCTTATTTGTTACCAGCGAGATTATCTTGCCACACAATACTTTGCTCACTCCACAGCACCTGATTGCAGAAAAGGCTGGAAGCGCATGTGAGACTCTGTTATTGGCCGATAACAAATTGAATTTTAATCTCAGTACCCTGTAGCCTTGCAATGCATTTGCAGACAGGAATTGTAATTGATATTGTGGCACCAGGGGGATTTTTCCGAATGGCAGGATGGCTGTGCATGGGCTGTGGTGCACAAGCTCCTTCTGCATCTTCCCTGTCTACTCTTGTACTCTGCCTCACAAGACATGCACACAAACACTAGTACTACACAAGCAGATTTTTATGGTGATTCTTTGAGGTGTGTTATATTGCATCCGATTACTGCTGAGCTAAACCTTAAACATCACCTCGACACCTATAAAGTTGTAAAAAAAAAAAAAAAAAAAAATCTTCATGTTAGTACAAGCTAAATTTCTAAAGTTTCTTACTTTGGCAAAATTGACTGGTTTTTCTATGCCCATGAGCATATGATGGTCCTCTCAAAGGCCTAAACACAGAAAAACACACATACAGTCACACTCTCAGACACTCTTTATCTGGTCATCTCTGCATGCTAATTTTCCGCTGACTTGCTTTTTCCGAGAACATCCAGGTCACTCATACTTCACTTTTAAAAAGGAAACAGAGAGAGAAAGAGAGACAAAGACAGAGAGCAAAAGAGAGAGAGGGAGAGAGCCTCTATGTGGTACTTAGTTCCATTTCCCTCAGCCATCTGATGTAGTGTGTTTTAGCTGAACAACCCTTCCCTTTGAGCCCGGGCTCTTCCTGTGGGGTTCCTGAGAGAGTCCTAAGGCAGTCATATCGGATGTATGCATTTTTTCTCTCCTTTCTCTCGCACTCTCTCTTTTTTGTACAGGGGCAGCTTCCTGTATTATTCTGGCCCTTTGACTGGTTATCTGGCTGCTGTCACTTATTGCTCCTAGCAGAAGTGATCGCCCCCACCACCCCACCCTTCGGCTAATTGACAAATGCATACAAAGACGGCCTCAAATCCCCCAATCTGCTCCCTGCTCCCCAATTAACTGAAGCCCAACGCAACCCCCAACCCACGACCTAATGCAGAGCACTGAACCTGCCAAGCCACCCCCCCACCCAATGCTTATCAGGAAATTGATTTGCAGGCCTGAATGGAGGTATGATTTTTTTGGTGACGAGTGCTGGGCCTGAATGGCACAGGGGAGCCTGGGCCCAGGGATGTGTCGGAGGGGGTGAAAAGCGGCTTTGTTCTGGACGCCCTTGAGTCTGAGACAGCTGACATCTTCAGCACCCTGGTTACACACAATCTCCCTTTTCACTGCACTCCCTCCTTTTTCTCACAGCCAGAGAGAACGAGTGAGTGAGAGAGACAGAGAGAAAAGGGGAGAGAGAGAGAGAGAGAGAGAGAGGGAGATGGGAGCAAGCAAGAGAATGAGAGGGAGGGAGGGAGGGAGGGAGAGAGGGAGAGAGAGAAGGGAGTTGGATTGAAAGAGATGAGAGTGAAGTGTGAGGAGGAAGAGGAAAAATGCAAGCGAGCAAAGCAAACGTGATAGACTGAGAGAGAGAGAGAGAGAGAGAGATAGAGAGACAGAGAGAGAGCACAGCACCATCAGACAAATTACTCCTGGCAAATCCACGCAGGCCAGGCATGCCTGCTGCAATACTGATCAAATAATGAAATCTGCAGATCTGGTATTGCTACATTTTTCACAGTGCTGCCTCTTATTAGCATTAGTACATTAGCATCACCTTTAGACCGAAGGAGGTTGACTTCCTGGACAGCTGATCCATGCAGCTTTGGGGCTGCTCGTAGGACTTTCCCATACAAGCTTGCGCAGGGGGTGAAAATATGGGATGAGCTGCAACGGTGACAGATAAACCACAGTTATAGGGTTCCATTTTTAACACATTTTACAGTAATTTCCTTAAAACCATAATTTCCTTTGTGCACACAAAGAGGCAGAGTGGGAAGCAGTGTAAAAGTGTGTTTAGGCTAAAAAAACACATTTGTCAGTCACCTTTTCCAGCATTTACACATTGCATTAAACTTTATTTACATGACAGAACGCAAGAAACCTCACAGAAATGGTCGTATCGCTCAGATCTTTGAAAAGTTTCCACCTGTTCAGTCCTAAACTATGAATAAATACTTAAGAATATAATGATAAATATCTGAGAGAGATGATAAATATCTGAGGTTTGTATATAGCATCTATTGATCCATGCCGATTATGAATACAGCACTGAGATACATACGGTACATACGGTAGGCCAGTCTCTCACATGCAAACACATGAACGCCAATGAAGTGTAAGCAGACAGCCTGCGTGTGTGTGTGTGTGTGTGTGTGTGTGTGTGTGTGTGTGTGTGGGTGTGTGTGGGTGTGTGTGTGTTTGCATTGTGCTGCATCCATGACAACAGGGTCAGAGTCTGGCTTTAAAGCTATTATGCTAAGAGACCCCGAGCAGAATACTAATGTGCAAGTCCCGTGGGGGAATCAAGGGAAAGGATCAGTTATTCAGCGAACTGTGACCGGCAGGGCAGGGAGCACCAAAACCCAGCCAGCAGCAGACCACAAGAGACACAGGCTTCGACCCACTCCTGAAATAAACCCAAACTACTCATTGTTACTCAGTGAATTCAGCTCTACAACAGAATTCTGAGAAATTTGTTTTAGGTTAGAGGAAAAGATTCTGTGTGAGAGCTATGAAAGTTTTAAGTTTTTGGCCTTTTTGCACTAAAAGCAATAATACAAATTCAATCTGCTGGAGTAGCAATAATGCAGTTAGAAGAAAAGACTCATGCCTTGAGCCTGTAATCAACACATTTGACATGCAAACTATTCATATTTCAGCCATTTATTTGTTATATTAACATGTTATATGGATTGCCCACAACTAGAGATGACATTCCTGGAGAAATATCACTGACACCTCGACATGCCTTGAGTATTCTTTTAAAAGAAGGTTTTTGTACTGCCGGTCAGTTCGACCCTCACCCTGAACGTGTGGATGTTCTAAAAAGGACACAGTGTGACAGTGTGCCATTGCCTGGGCACTGCGCCCAGAGGACTGGCATGAGGCCAGCACGTCTACACTGTGTGCCCACTGGACTGGCATTATGCCCACACACTGCTCTGAGAGTACCATACCTTAAAAAGCAACATCCTCCACCACCCCTGGGCCCTGGATCACACCAGGCTGAGCTATGGCCGTCTGACACTCTGCCTGAGTGAAAAAAAAAAAAAGATAAAAAGATCTTACTGGTCTGTAACCAGTTTAATCAGTTGTCCATAAAGGCTTAGAGCAAGGATTATACATAGACTAAGAGAAAGGGATTTTAAGCTTTCAGAAATGCTCCAACAGAGTAGTGATTGTTACAGATCCATCATTGTGACTTTGTGCAGCTTTTAACATATGGAGCAATCTGATAATGACAGTTAGCACTTTGAGAAAATAGTAAATGATCAGTGCTGGATATTAAACAAAATAACAGCATCACAATTCAGGCCTTCCAATCAATGTACAAGAACTACATCATTATAATGCCAAGGACTGAAGAGGAGAGACATTTAAAAAGACAAAAATAATATCAAGATAATAAGACAAATAGACAGATTTAGTTCAAGTAAAAGTTCTTTACATTTTAACTGATTTGTATACATATCCATATCTGTAATATTGTCTCAATAAGAGTGGGTTAAGTTTAGGAAGTGGTAAGTTGACCATTTTGGTCATTTTGGTGAGTTACTAAGTATATATACAGTACTTTGCAAAAGTTTTAGGCAGGTGTGGAAAAAAATGCTGTAAATAAAGAATGCTTTCAGAAATATAAATAATGATTGTTTATTTTTATCAATTAACAAAATGCAAAGTGAGCGAACAAAAGAAAAATCTAAATCAAATCAATATTTGTTGTTACTACCTTTTGCCTTCAAACCAGCATCAATTCTTATGGCCCCCACAGAGCCCTGATCTCAACATCATTGAGTGTGTCTGGGATTATATGAAGAGACAGAAGGATGTGAGGAAGCCTACATCCACAGAAGATCTGTGGTTAGTTCTCCAAAGATGTTTGGAGCCAAGTTCCTTCAAAAACTGTGCGCAAGTGTACCTAGAAGAATCGATGCTGTATTGAAGGCAAAGGGTAGTCACACCAAATATTGATTTGATTTAGATTTCTCTTTTGTTCATTCACTGCATTTTGTTGATTGATGATCAAATAAATGATTAACACTTTCATTTTTGAAAGCATTCTTTGTTTACAGCATTTTTTCCACACCTGCCTAAAACTTTTGCACAGTACTGTGTATATATATATATATATATATATATATATATATATATATATATATACATACATGCCGGCAGGTGGTTGGTTTGAAGGAGGAAGATGCAGAGGACCAGAGGAAATGGAGATGGTTGATCCGCTGTGTCAACCCCTAAACAAGAGCAGCCGAAAGAAACATGGTTTATGGTCATGGTTTATAAACAATATACTGACCCGAGCACCAGGTGCTGAAGAGTTGCCAATCAGTTTCTCTAAACTGTCTAATGAAAATTCTAATGCCTATTGTGTAATATGCACAACTGTAAGAATATGTATAAGGCAGTAGAAAAAAATAGGCCTTTGCTAAGAATTAAATGATTTTCTTACATCTTAAAGATTCAGTTTTCAATTTAAGAGATTGAACAGTTCCCAACAGGTCAATGGGGGACACCATCTCCCACAGTTTAAGTCATATGAAATCCAATGAGACTGTCCTCATAAATTAGAAATTCTAAAAAAATAATTTGTCAGTGTGTTTATCAGTCAATTTTGATTTCACTGCTGAGAACACACTTATCTAGCTAGCTTTAGTCACTAAGCTAGGACAAATTTACTTTTAAAGTTAGCTGCCATGCAACTTATCTTCGGTTTAGCAAGCAAATTGTATTGTGGTGAACTACCATGTGGTTGTTTTGTTTTTTTTTTATTATTTTTACATGGCAAGCTATCAGCAAGCCAGATGGACCTTTTATAATTTCTTTGGAGGAAAATTCTTTAACCACTGTCAACCATTGCAAATTTTCATCAGCATTCATCTTGAAAAAAGCAGCAATCTGCAGTGCCAACAAGTTTAACTCTTCACTCAGAACTTCACTGTTGCCTTGATGATTTAATGCATTTGCCAGTTTAAGAAAATATCATGTTTAGAAAAACACAAAATAACAGTACTTTTATACATTCTTTGTATATTCAGACAGTTTCCACCATTTCCAGGACAGTCAGCAAATTTACAGTAATGAATATTGTATATTCTAGCTGGATAACAAATATTTAATTCAAGTTTATGTATTAATTTGTATTATATTACTCAGAACACGTTACAAATGCTGCCACAGAATAGGTTAGCCACCATCAAATTAACACCAATGCTTAACTGTTTAAAGTACAGGAGAAGAAAAAAAAATCAAAAGGCTTGCATTAAACTTTCATTGTTGGATATTGCTATTTAATCAACTAATGCTGACTTTTCAAATTAATTAATACTGTATCTATCTAAATTAGCATTGCATTTAAAAGTTTAGTCACCAGAAATATTCTCTTACCATGATTCAACAGTAGTATTGCTCATGTTTCTCTATCAACCACTGTGCTATGTACAAGATACAGGCTTTTTTATATTAATCCTGAGTTGTTAAATTGTGAGTAGAACTGCAGTTAATACTGAATTACCTGATTAATAAATTCTCCATTATCCATTATCTGCCGCTTGTCCCAAACGGGGTCGCGGGGGGGTGCTGGCGTCCAACCCAGCGCACACAGGGCGAGGACGGGGGACGCACCCTGGACAGGTCGCCAGCCCATCGCAGGGAGGAGCGTGATGGGGAAGGCACCTTGCTCAAGGGTACCTCAGGGCAACCCATTGAGAAGGGGTTTGAACCCCCGATCCACCGATCACGTGGCCAACACCCTAACCACTAGGCCACCGCTGCCCCTGTTTTTCACCACTAGGTCACCGCTGCCCCACCGCTGTTTTTAAAGCTAAATGACATCTTGTTACCAGTCATGTACATTTGCCAGTTTTGCACACCAGACTTTCTGTTGAAACTGTCAAGGCTCCATTCTTAATTCCATTCTGCTCCATCCTTAACTCCATTTGCTGCTTCCATTAATGAACATATGTATTTTTAACCACCTGAAAGTAAAGCCAAACATTAGCTCTATACTAAAATCACAACTTTCCATAAACATTACATTTATGTCAAGTATTGCATTGATCAGTTCAGAAGAATCAGTTATCACACCATTTCTTATCGGTTCCACTTTTAATTTATGTGTGAGTTTATGAGCCAAAAGAGTTTTTATTCTAAAAGCAGTTTGCACTGAAACGCTCCTTTAAAATTATTTGAAAACTTTTTTTTTTGCATTACAGAAGCCATGAACCACAAACATAAATAAGAAAAAAATGATTTTTGAGGCTTAGCCTCTGTAAATGAACTGTTAAGATTTTTATTATATTAAAAATAGCTTTACATTAATTGTTTGCACACTGCAGATATCATTTATTTCATAAAGTGTTGAAAATTATGTTTCACATTATATTATAAGAGCCCTTTAAATAAATAGATAAATAATACATTTAATTTTTTAATTCTTAAAATATATATTTTCAACAAATATTTGAAGTTGAATAGAATTGGCTTTGGATGTATGCAGTTGTTAAAAAGTTTGAGCTTTTATAGATTTTGTCTTCAATATGGCTACTTGTCACAGTGGCGGGGAGCGGGAAGGACATCATCGCTGAGCCAGAGATTCTTGAGGTATTTTATTTGAACAGAAACATGGAACCAGACACGAAACTGGACCAAGAACAAAACTAGAAGCAAAATCCAGACACGAAACTGGAATACATCAGACACAAAACCACCCGTAACAATAACTGAAGTAAAGTGAAGTAAGCCATGCTCTGTTCTGACTCATTGAGGCTTAAGTAGTCAGCCTCAATGTAGCACACCCGTGTCATATGAGCTCAGGTGTGCTCCGTCAGAACAGAGCGCCCTCTACTGTGAATAAAACAGAAACAAACACCCAAAGTCCTGACATCACCCCCCCCCCCCCCCTCAAGGGCGCAACACCGGGGGCGCTTCTCCAGTGCCGGAACCTGGAGGGGAGACAAGCCGGAACAAAGAAAACAAAAACACAGCCCCTTTAATGGGGTACCTGGTCAGGTCCATATTCTCAAATCAACAAACAAATATACAGGAAGGGGGACCCGGACCAGCCAGTCATGTCTCGGGCTGTTGGCGGCGGAGAGGGGTACCCCAGAGTTTCAGTCCATATCTTTGTAACCAAGTCCCTTTGGTATTCATGTTTAACCGTACATTCTTTCGGTGCCTTTCTGCTGTCCCGTGTCTCCTTTGTCACCCGTCTTTCTGACTCCGTATTGGGGCCTCTGGAGGACTCATTTGATTGGCTTGAGAGCCTTGTCCGGTCTTCACCTGAAAAAGAGCTCAATACAGGAGATTCTCTGTGGATAGAAGGGGAAGAGTTCGTTACTCAGTGCGTGCTCCGCCTCCAGTCTCTGTCCTTCTCGCTTGCCATGACTATCGTTTCGTCATCTGAGGTGTGGCATTTCTCGTCTCCTTCATACAAATGTTGTACAGGCTGCAAGTTCTGAGAAGATTGATTAAGTGAATGTGTTATGGGCATGGTGGCTGGAATTAGCGTGGCTGGTAAAGCGCAATTCCCCTCTGGAACAATCAGGTGCTGATTGGAGCTTAGTTGTAGTGTTGTGCCAACTGGGATGATATTCACGCAGGCATTTAGCAGGAGGTTTGGGGGAAGAACAGCTGGTGTGAAGACTCTTTTGGGTGCACTGGCAGCAATAAAGGAAAGGTATCCTTCCACTGCTGCAGTGAACACTGTTGCTCTCCTCTGGCCCTGCTGGCTTCCGGGAAGCCTGGGTAACTGTGTGCTCCCAACTCTGAAAGGCGAGGAGAACTTGTGCTTTGCTTTTACTGACCTTACATTTTGCAACCTGGGTTACTCCTCTCCTCTGAGCAGGAGGGGGTCTGACTAGTTCCGGAGCCTCTGGTATCTGTGGGGTCCTTCACAGGCACATCACCGGTAGCTTCCACAAAGCTTCTGGAGCACTCCTCCTCTGGATCATTCTCTGAAAGGTTAAGGTCAAGGGAATTGAGTACCTCTGAGGAACTAGACTCAATTTCTGTGACTTTACTTACTGAATTCACTAAAACAAGGGAAGAGATCCGTGAAGGGCAGTCTGTTCCAGAGATGATGCCTGAGGTAATAGATGGAAGTGGCTTATGATGAACCAGACTGGGAGTCAAATTCCTTGATGTGGTTGTCTGGTTCTGTAACTTTGACTGTGTGGAAGGAACATATACAGTGTCAGTTCCAGCAATATGTACGGGTATGTTCAGAACAGGTTCACTAAGAAGTCCTCGCCTAGTTGGCCAATAGGTTTCAGCAGAGGTCAGGGGATTCTGAATAGTCCTAGCTTTCCTCCTCGATACTGGGAATGTGGAGGGGAAATAATCCTGAAACTTAGTTTCTTGGTCCTCTCTGTTACGATACAAGTTTATATTCTCACCTGAAGTATTTGTGGACAAGATCGCCAACAGAGGCTTTCTCTGCCTGTGTTCCAAATCAGTAATCAATGCGAGTGATTTCAGAAGAGGCCTAATTGTTGTGGGTACCTCTGCCGACCAACTGGTTGCATGGAACTTCCTTGTCGCTCTCCCCGACTCGCCACTGGGGTCCCATGAGGAATGGTCCGACCCACTGGAAAACCTTGGCCTGAAAGTGTCTAAAAAAGAGCTAAACATGGAAGAATCTTTCTTGGCCCTGTGACACTCTGCCCTAAGTACCTGCAGGGTGAATCTCATCGAGTCCAGGTTCTCAGAAACACAGCGAATACTGAGTTTTTTGTCCATAATCAAACATACAAAATTGTGCATTACCTGCCCTCCTTGACCATACTCTCTGGGTGGGTCTTGCAGCTCAGTGGGTTTACTGGTCTCCCTCCTTGCTTTTTCCAATTCTGCCTGCAGAGCGGCATTGTTGCCTTGCACCTGCTTCAGCTCCTGCATGAGTCCACTGACTTCTACTCGAAGCTCACCATTGGCTTGAGCTAAAACCTCTCGCTCCCTTTCCATGGTTGCAATGTCACTCTGGCAAAGAGACAAGAGTCCTTTGGTCTCCTCAAGTTGAGAAAGCAGAGTGGTGAGCTTTTCTTCGTGTTTCAGTCTTTCTGTTAGCCAAACTATCTGTTCACTGAGATCCTTACAGACTTTCTCGTGCTCTAGGTACCCAGCCTGCTTTTCCTGAAGTTCCCCATTTACTGTAGCTAGTTCCTCCTGAAGGGAATGTACCTGAAACTGGTTGCTCACCTGCAGCTGGTGATTCACGGCCTGAAGAGAGGCGTTTTCATCCTCCAATTTCTGACACTTTACCTTCAAGGCGTCCAGATCCTGATTCCGTGTACAAATTTCTTGATCCTTGGCGAGGAGCTCAGCCTCCATTTCCTGGAGCTGCTCGACAAAAACATTTTTGGTTTGTCTTTCTGCGCCCAGAATAGACAGCCAAACCTTCTGAGATTCCTGTAGCTCGTGTTCCAATTCCTGAATTCTCGAAGTTATTTCTCTAACCTGAAACGGCTCCTCTGATGCCCTCTGCCCAGCAGACGGGTTAGTGGAACTGGGTTTGTGCATCACACCAGGTGCTTGCCTCCTGCTTTTCGCGTTATGGATGGCTTTCTTTGTCGCTTTCTTTCTTTGTTTCCCGGAGGACGGGGTATCCGCCATTTTGTCGCAGTGTTTCACATAGGGCGGGATATCCGCCATTTTTTCGCCGCGATTGGTGCACAGCGCTGTCTCTGCGGGCGGACCGCTGTGATTGGTGCACAGCACTGTCTCCGCGGACGGACCGCTGTGATTGGTGAAGGAGGCGGGTTCCACCGATATCCAGCATTGTGGTTGGTGGGAAGCAGGAGCCGGTAAAGAAAGGGGCGCGAATGAAGCCTCTTCCTCGAGGGACCGCCCCATTAGCATTACCTCCATAACGGCTAGTACAGCCTTCTCAGTTCGGCCGTACTCCTCCAGCCATTCTTTGGGCTCCAGAGAGGGAGCGAGCTGTATTGAGCGACACAGCAGGTCCAAGCGTACAATGGCAGCGCTGCACGGAGGTCCTCAATCATGGCTCCCATTGCCCGCTCGTGATCCTCACACCACTTCTCAAGGCTCACGACGTCCCGATTTTGGCGGCTCATTCCTGTCACGGTGGCGGGGAGCGGGAATGACATCATCGCTGAGCCAAAGGTTCTAGACATGCTTTTATTAAACATAAACATGGAACCAGACATGAAACTGGACCAAAAACAAAAGCAGAACCAAAGTCCAGACACAAAACTGGAATACACAAAACCACCCGTAACAACAACTGAAGTTAATTGAATGAGCCGCGCTCTGTTCTGACTCATTGAGGCTTAAGTAGTCAGCCTCAATGTAACACACCTGTGTCATATGAGCTCAGGTGTGCGCCGTCAGAACAGAGCGCCCTCTACTGTGAATAAAACAGAAACAAAACACCCAAAGTCCTGACATCACCCCCCCTCTCAAGGACGCAACACCGGGGGTGCTTCTCCAGTGCCGGAACCTGGAGGGGAGACAGGCCAGAACAACAGAAAACAAAACATAGCTCCTTTAATGGGGTACCTGGTCATGTCCAAATTCACAAATCAACAAACAAATACAGGAAGGGGGACCCGGACCAGCCAGTCATGTCTCGGGCTGTTGGCGGCGGAGAGGGGTACCCCCGAGTTTCAGTCCATATCTTTGTAACCAAGTCCCTTTGGTATTCGTGTTTAGCCGTACATTCTTTCGGTGCCTTTCTGCTGTCCCGTGTCTCCTCTGTCACCCGTCTTTCTGACTCCGTATTGGGGCCTCTGGAGGACTCATCTGATTGGCTCGAGAGCCTTGTCCAGTCATCACCTGAAAAAGAGCTCAATACAGGAGATTCTCTGTGGATAGAAGGGGAAGAGTTCATTACCCAGTGCGTGCTCCGCCTCCGGTCTCTGTCCTTCTCGCTTGCCATGACTATCGTTTCGTCATCTGAGGTGTGGCATTTCTCATCTCCTTCATACAAATGTTGTACAGGCTGCAAGTTCTGAGAAGACTGATTAAGTGGATGTGTTATGGGCATTGTAGCTGGAATTAGCGTGGCTGGTAAAGCGCAATTCCCCTCTGGAACAATCAGGTGCTGATTGGAGCTTAGTTGTAGTGTTGTGCCAACTGGGATAATATTCACACAGGCATTTAGCAGGAGGTTTGTGGGAAGAACAGCTGGTGTGAAGACTCTTGGGTGCACTGGCAGCAATAAAGGAAAGGTATCCTTCCACTGTTGCAGTGAACGCTGTTGTTCTCCTCTGGCCCTGCTGGCTTCTGGGAGGCCTGGGTAACTGTGTGCTTCCAACTCTGAAAGGCAGGAGAACTTGTGCTTTGCTTTTACTGACCTTACATTTGGCAACCTGGGTTACTCCTCTCCTCTGAGCAGGAGGGGGTCTGACTAGTTCTGGAGCCTCTGGTATCTGTGGGTCCTTCACAGGCACATCACCGGTAGCTTCCACAAAGCTTCTGGAGCACTCCTCCTCTGGATCATTCTCTGAAAGGCTAAGGTCAAGGGAATTGAGTACCTCTGAGGAACTAGACTCAATTTCTGTGACTTTACTTACTGAATTCACTAAAACAAGGGAAGAGATCCGTGAAGAGCAGTCTGTTCCAGAAATGATGCCTGAGGTAACTTCTGTTACCTCAGGCATGGTTCTGTAACTTTGACTGTGCGGAAGGAACATATATAGTGTCAGTTCCAGCAATATGTACGGGTATGTTCAGAACAGGTTCACTAAGAAGTCCTCGCCTAGTTGGCCAATAGGTTTCAGCAGAGGTCAGGGGATTCTGAATAGTCCTAGCCTCCCTCCTCGATACTGGGAATGTGGAGGGGAAATAATCCTGAAACTTAATTTCTTGGTCCTCTCTGTTACGATACAAGTTTATATTCTCACCTGAAGTATCTGTGGACAGGATCTCCACCAGAGGCTTTCTCTGCCTGTGTTCCGAATCAGTAATCAATGCGAGTGATTTCAGAAGAGACCTAATTGTTATGGGTACCTCTGCCGACCAATTGGTTGCATTGGTCCTTGTCGCTCTCCCCAACTGGCCACTGGGGTCCCATGAGGAATGGTCCAACCCACTGGAAAACCTTGGCCTGAAAGAGTCTAAAAAAGAGCTAAACATGGAAGAATCTCTTGGCCCTGTGACACTCTGCCCTAGGTACTTGCAGGGTGAATCTCATGGAGTCCAGGTTCTCAGAAACACAGCGAATACTGAGTTTTTTGTCCATAATCAAACATACAAAATTGTGCATTACCTGCCCTCCTTGACCATACTCTCTGGGTGGGTCTTGCAGCTCAGTGGGTTTACTGGTCTCCCTCCTGGCATTTTCCAGTTCTGCCTGCAGAGCGGCATTGTTGCCTTGCACCTGCTTCAGCTCCTGCATGAGTCCACTGACTTCTACTCGAAGCTCACCATTGGCTTGAGCTAAAACCTCTCTCTCCCTTTCCATGGTTGCAAGGTCACTCTGGCAAAGAGACAAGAGTCCTGTGGTCTCCTCAAGCTTAGAAAGCAGAGTGGTGAGCTTTTCTTCGTGTTTCAGTCTTTCATGGGTGGCTGAGCTGGTTATCTGCAGAACAGAGGTCTTGCTCTCTGCCAGCTGTTGGTTGAGCTTTGTTAGCAGCTCCCTCTGTTTGATCTGATCATCTCGGTGGTGAATGTCTGTAAGAAGTGCACTGTGCTTCATACTGGCCTGTCTGAGTCTTTCGGACTCAGCCCTGAAGTCCTCCTGGGTGCTGTTCAAGCTTTCGGTTAGCCAAACTATCTGTTCCCTGAGATCCTTACAGACATTCTCGTGCTCTAGGTACCCAGCCTGCTTTTTCTGAAGCTCCCCATTTACTTTAACTAGTTCCTCCCGAAGGGAATGTACCTGAAACTGGTTGCTCACCTTCAGCTGGTGATTCACGGCCTGAAGAGAGGCGTTTTCATCCTCCAATCTCTTACACTTTGCATTCACGTTGTCCAGATCCTGATTCCGTGTACAAATTTCCTGATCCTTGGCGAGGAGCCTCCATTTCCTGGAGCTGCTCAACTAAAACATTTTTGGTCTGTCTTTCTGCGCCCAGAATAGACAGCCAGAGCTTCTGAGATTCCTGTAGCTCATGTTCCAATTCCTGAATTCTTGAAGCTATTTCTCTAACCTGAAACAGCTCCTCTGTTGCCCTCTGCCTGGCAGACGGGTCAGTGGAGCTGTGTTTGGGCCCCGCGCCGGGTGCTTGCTTCCTGCTTTTCGCGTTATGGACGGCTTTCTTTGTTACTTTCTTTCTTTGTTTGCCGGAGGATGGGGTATCCGCCATTTTGTTGCAGTGTTTCACATGGCGGGGTATCCGCCATTTTTTCACCGCGATTGGTGCACAGCGCTGTCTCCACGGGCGGACCGCTGTGATTGGTGCACAGCGCTGTCTCTGCAGACGGACCGCTGTGATTGGTGAAGGAGGCGGGTTCCACCGATATTCAGCGTTGCGGTTGGTGGGGAGCAGGAGCCGGTAAAGAAAGGGGCACGAACGAAGCCTCTTCCTCGAGGGGCCGCCCCATTAACATTACCTCCATAACGGCTAGTACAGCCTTCTCAGTTCGGCCGTACTCCTCCAGCCGTTCTTTGGCCTCCAGAGAGGGAGCGAGCTGGATTGAGCGACACAGCAGGTCCAGGCGTCGCGAGAGCTCAGTGGCGGTTACTCTCTGTACTCCACCGCTCCGCTCGCAACACCCCGGCTGCCACAATGGCAGCGCTGGTCTGAGGTCCTCAATCATGGCTCCCATTGCATGCTTGTGCTCCTCACACCACTTCTCAAGGCTCACGACGTCCCGATTTTGGCGGCTCATTTCTGTCACGGTGGCGGGGAGCAGGAAGGACGTCATCGCTGAGCCAGAGATTCTTGAGGTATTTTATTTGAACAGAAACATGGAACCAGACACGAAACTGGACCAAGAACAAAACTAGAACCAAAATCCAGACACGAAACCGGAATACATCAGACACAAAACCACCCATAACAATAACTGAAGTAAAGCGAAGTGAGCCATGCTCTGTTCTGACTCATTGAGGCTTAAGTAGTCAGCCTCAATGTAGCACACCTGTGTCGTATGAGCTCAGGTGTGCTCTGTCAGAACAGAGCGCCCTCTACTGTAAATAAAACAGAAACAAACACCCAAAGTCCTGACACTACTAGAGGCCTTGTCCATCATTCACTGCCACTCTCACACAAACACAGTGGGTTACACACTGTGCTGTGCTCTTTCTTAGACTCATTTAATAGGAAACGTGAGGCACCAGTATGGTTCAAATACAAATTAATCTATAAATTACTTTCCTGCAATATGAAGACAGATTGTCTTGTTTCACTGTGTGGCAGGTATCTGATAGCTAGCAATATTCACTTTGGAATAGCAAGTATTGATTGAATCCTTCTTCTCAACTCAATTTTTATGCCTAACACAATTTTTTCTGAAACAATTCAAATTGGACATTTTAACAGTAAACATAGGATCCATGTTGAGATCAGCAAATCTGTTAGGTGCTTCAGAGGATTTTGTTTCACTCAGTACAGCTCTGTGTCACAACTGTACAGCTTTACACTCTAACATATCTGCTCAAAGAGAAGCTCTGTCCATGGTCCTGGAAATGACACCTGGTCCTTACATCAGCCCATAATTCACCTAATAATTTCAGTCATTTAATCAAACTCCTCCACTGAGCTCAGGTCATTTGAGGGAAATTCTTTTAGCCTTCTTGTGCTATTCCTTAGTGTATCTTACGATTCACTAATGTTTCACTAAAAAGAAATGCCACAAATAAATTATAAAATAAAATATATATTATGTTCAAAGTCCTGAGCATTCAGCCAGTCCACAGACTGAGCAACGAGAAGCATTTTAAGACCTGCTTCCTTTGATTAACCTTTAGATGACCTGGCCTTGGGGCAAGGCAGATTCTAATTGTGCAATTACATCAGGGGGTGGCTTTTTTTTTCAGCGATAGTCCTCGTCACCCTCTTTCCATACCTGACTCCCCATCACAGAGCAGGCTACAAAGTAATGGAGGGGTGGAACGAGGGGAAGAGTTCATTATAGCAGAAACCAGCAGGAGACTGAGAGGTGGGTGGGGGTATATGTGTGCAGCAAGACCAACTCAAATGGAATAACCCATATCACATTCCCATAGGAGTCAAAGCACTGGCATTATTCTGAGAACAGTTTGCAGCCATTTTTTGAAAATTAATAGCACCTCTTGCCTGATTACTTTGATTTTGCGGCTTTCTTTCTGTGAAATGTATTTTCCATAAAACAAACCGTGGGCAAAAATAGATAGTCAGGTTTTGTTTTAAGCATTTCCTCAATCACATATAATTTTCATTACACAGGCACAGAAGATGACTGTAAATAACATGAAGGGTAAATGAAATTTGTTGGACATCTAGCATTCAATCTGCATTTTTAAACCTAATACAGTAAAGTTAAAAGCAATTGACCCCTTTCTGATTTCCTCTATTTTTTGGATGTTATTAAAGAGTAAAGTTTCAGATCACTAACAAAAATACAATAAAAGACATGAATAATACAAGAAAACCAAATAATTATTCTATTTATTAAGGAAAAAAGTAACATTCCATGTAGTTACCCATAAACCTAAAAACTGGTTAAGTTACCTTTAGCAGCAACAACTACAACTGAAGGCACCCTATGATTGGAGATTCATAAAATTGGAGCCTTCCACATCACTGTGGAGGAATTTTGGCAGAATATATTAGAATTGCTTTAATTCACCCATTATAGAGGGCATTCAAGCATGAACCTGCCTATTTAAGGTTCTGCCACAGCACATTAATGGCATTCAAGCCAAGATTTGACGAGGCAAGGCCACTCTAAACCCTTCATTTTTGAAGCATTCAGAAGTAGACTTGATCTTAAACTTTTACATTTCTTGTAGAATTATTTGCTTTGTTTCTGATAAAGAGTAGACTTCATGGTTTTGTCAATTATGCTAAGTTGCGCAGGCCCTGTTGCATTAAACCCCTCCTACATAATTACATATCTAGCACCATGTTTAACTGTTGTTTTCGTGTTATTACAGTGGAATATGTTAGCTTTATGTGAGATGTTATGAGACCAGTTTTGCAAAAAAAAGTTCCACATTTGACCCATTAGTCCAAAAAGTCCATTGGCAAATTTGAGGGAAGCCTTTATGTTGCTCTTGGTATATACATTTTTAAACCCTGCAAATTTCCCATCAATGCAACTTTTTGCATGGTCTTTTACTAATGGTGGAATCATAAATGAATACCATATCTGAGTTGAGCTAGGCCTACAGTTCCTTTGATGTTTATCTGTGCATTGTGGGATAAGTGGTACCTAAACAATTTCTGCAGGTTAGCAATTTCATTAAAGATTTATTACAATTCCATGGTAGATTATGCCTCTCATTTTCTGTAGTTTGCTCTGTCCCAGATCCTAAGATATTACTTTGTAACTTTTTCCAAACGGATCATTAGACTGTTAACCTTAACCATTTTTTTTTTCAGAATATCTTTTTACTATCTTTTTTTCTTCTTCTTCTTTCCTTCTCCTGTTTAGGGGTCACCACAGCGAAACATCTGTTTCCATTTCTTCTGGTCTTCTGCATCTTCCTCTTTCACTTTGACTGGCTGCATGTCCTCTCTGTCCAGATACATACAGTAAACCACCTCTTGCCTGAAAGCACCATCCTCAACACATGGATCTGGAGCATATATATTCCTTTGATGCTCCTCTCTACATGCCTAAACCAACACAATCTTGTTTCTCTGAATTTGTCTCCAAATCATCCAAACTCACACTCTAATATACAGTACCCCCCCCCCCCACCCCCCTTGGCTTTTTACCTATTTTGCTACATTCCAACCTGTAATTTAAATGTTTTTTAATCTTATTTTATGTGATTGATCTGAGCAAAATAGTCTAAGTTGGTGAAGTGAAATGAGAAGAATATATATAAAAAATTATTTAAAAAAAAAACAAACTGAAAATTGGCATGTGCATATGTATTGCAATGAAGCCCTTAAAAAGTCTTGGTGCAGCCAATTACCTTCAAAAGTCACATAATTTGTGAAATTAAGTCCACCTGTCTTCAGTCTAAGTGTCACATGATCTGTCAGTATAAACACACCTTTACTGAAAGGCCCCAGAGGCTGCAACACCACTAAGCAAGAGGCATAATATCATGAAGACCAAGGAGCTCCCCAAACAAGTCAGGGACAAAGTTATTGAAGTGAAAAAGTGAAAGTAACTAGCACTAACTAGTGTTATTGTGAGGTCACAGCACAGCACACAGTGAACCACAGTGAACACAGTGAGAAGTCAGGGTTGGGTTAGAAAAAAAAAAATCCAAATCTTTGATGATCCCCTGGAGCACCATCAAATCCATCATCTTCAAATGGAAAGAACATGGTACCACAACAAACCTGCCAAGAGAGGGCCACCCACCAAAACTCAAAGACTGGGCAAGGAGGGCACTAATCAGAGAGGCAGCAAAGAGACCAAAGGTAACCCTGAAGGAGTTGCAGAGTTCCACAACAGAGACTGGAGTATCTGTCCATAGGACCAACATAAACTGTACACTTCATAGAGCTGGACTTTATGAAAGAGTGGCCAGAAAAAAAGCCATTACTTATCGTTAAAAATAAGAAGGCATATTTTGAGTTTGCCAAAAGGCATGTGGGCGACTGGAGGAAGGTGCTCCGGTCAGATGAGACCAAAATGTAACTTTTTGGCTACCAAGGAAAATGCTATGTTGGGCGCAAACCCAACACATCCCATCACCCCAAGAACACCATCAACACAGTGAAACATGGTGGTGGCAGCATCATGCTGAGGAAATGTTTTTCAGCAGCAGGGATTGGGAAACTGGTCCAAGTTAAGGAAAAGATGGATGGTGCTAAATACAGGGATATTCTTGAGCAAAACCTGTGTCAGTCTGCCTGTGATTTGAGACTGGAAGGAGGTTCACCTTACAGCAGGGCAATAACCTTAGGTATACTGCTAAAGCAACACTTGAGTGGTTTATTTAAATACATTTAAATGTGTTGGAATGGCCTACTCAGAGTCCAGAACTCAATCCAATTGAGAATCTGTGGTAAGACTTGAAGATTGCTGAGGAATGGGCAAAAATCCCAGTGGCAGGATGTGGCAAGCTCATAGAGACTCACCAATGCGACTTGCAGCTGTAATTGCCGAAAAAGGTGGTTCTACATGGTACTGACTTTAGGGGGTTGAATAGTTATGCACATTGGAAGTTTTCTGTTATTTTGTCCTATTTGTTGTTTGCTTCACAATAAAAAATAAGATACATCTTCAAAGTTGTAGGCATGTTTTGTAAATTAAATGGCGCAAACTCTCAAACAATCCATTTTAATTCCAGTTTGTGAGGCAACAAAATGTGAAAAATGCCAAGGGGGGTGAATACTTTTGCAAGGCACTGTACTTGTTCCTAATCATGTCCATCCTCATCACTCCAAATGCAGATCTCAACATCTTTAATTCTGCCGTTTCCAGCTTTGCCATCTGTTGTATCATCAGAGCCATGTATTCAACCCATATAGAATAGCTGGTCTCATTACCATCCTGTAAACCTTTCCTTTCACTTTTGCCATCTCTGCTCCCTAATCATTCTGATGTTCTTACTTTCATTCACACATGTATTCGGTCGTTGTCCTAATGACTTTTATTCCTCTTCTCGCTAGAGTATGTCTCCACTTCTCCAGAGTCTCTGCAAGCTGCTCTCTTCTCTCACAATATATCATAGCCAGCATCATAGTTCCTGAGGACTACTATCTTTTCTTCAAACAAGAAAGGACTCAGCATTGATCCTTGATATAATTCCACCTCTAGTTTAAATGCATCTGTCCAATGCAGGTCCTACTGCTGACCTCACCACTGTCAAAGTGCACACATACATATCCTGTTTCACTCTTACATACTTATCTGTTTCTCCTGACTTTCTCAAATACCAAGGCTCAACTCTAGGCACCCTGTCATATGCTTTCCCCGCAAAGGCATAATGCAACTCCTTCTGACATTCTCTTTATTTCTCCATCAACACCCTTAAAGTAAAAATTGCATCTGTTGTGCTCTTTCTTGGCATGAAACCATACTGCTGCTCACCAATCATCACCTCTTTTCTTAACTTTCCATTTCTCTTTCCCAGAATGCTGTGGCTGATCAACCTTAACCCTTAACCTCTACAAAATTGGTACCATTACATTTCTTCTCTACTTTTCAAAATTGTGTAAAACTGTTTAGAAGCTTCACTGTCATCTCTCCTACACACCTCCATGCTTATATGTTGTACTGTGTCCTAAGAATGACAAACAGCATCTTTCACTTCACTTCAGTCCTTAAGATAAACCCAAAAGGCCTAGATTCTGCTTAGCTTGAAACTGTTGCAATAAAATTGCAGCTTTGCAAATAGATATTGCTGAAATACCCCAACAAAGAAAAATACTGAGTGGTTGAACAAAAAATTCCAGATATTCAATATATAGTGCAAAAATATGTTACAGTTCTCTCATGTATGACACTCCAAAAATTCAGTGACCCATGGAAGTCCTGCATAAAATGTAACTCACCATAACATTTGCTGGGCCACATTTCAATGGCAGCAGTGGCCTAGTGGTCAGGGAGTTGGCCCCAAGATCAGAAGGTCATGAGTTGAAATCCCAGACCAGTAGGTTGCCCTGAGGCACTCTTTACCAAGGACCTGTCCCTTTCACTGCTCCGTGGGTGCTTTCAAAAGCTGCCCCCTGCTGCTCATGTGTGAGTGCATGGGCAAAATGCAAAGGTGTAATTTCGTTGTGGTTCACTGTGTGCTCTGCTATGTACTCACAATGAGAAGAATAGGCAGTTTCATATTGCATGTTTGAAACGACTGCTCTCTATACGTGATGTGTAAAAAATATTTTACTTTGAATATCAACAAAACATAATTTGTCTTGGCACAGCCAAGCTTTTGCATATGGTTGTACAAAGGAAAATATTCCAATCTTACCATGTAATGTTGCCTTTGTAAGATTTCTTGTTGTGTTCTTCTTGAATACTGTATGCTGTAGTAATCCTGGATGTCTTATGGTTTTAGTTTGCAATCCTTTATTATCTTCAGCACCTGCCTTTCAAGCTCTTTGCATGGCTGATGTTATTGTCAGTTTTCTCCCAATAAGTTAACAATCTGGCAATCTGGATTAGCCAGCTATCAGAAAATTAATATTATTCTAATAGCCAACTCTCAGATATTAACTATGTTCCTCCCACATTCGGGATTATCATTTAAAGGGGATTTTACTAGTCTTTAAACTGTAAAATATCACTTTAGAGACAACTGTTAAACCACTGCAGTAGATGAAATTTTTATTTTGTCTTGTGTGTGAAAGTGAAAAAGTGAAAGTGACTATTCTTTTCATTGTGAGGTCACAGCACAGCACACAGTGAACCACAACAAAATTGGACCTCTGCATTTACCTCAGGGCAACCTACTGGTAAGGGGTTTGAAACCACAATCTTCCAAGCCTGTGGCCAACTCCCTAACCACTAGGCCACCGCTGCCCAGATAGTAACTAAACTTTTAAGATTGATAAAAGTTTAATTACTATTCTTAGCATTACCTAATGCTAAAGCTAGCTAGCCTATACAAAACATCTGCCATGTATTTCACAGGATAAATCTTACTTTATATCAGTCTCCTTCACCTTGCTCTCCATTAAAAAGTAACTTGTGGCAAAGCTGGGCAGGAAGCAGTGCAGTGCCTGTTCGGCCTATATAAACTTGCTATGGCTTTCTAAGCCCCTTTCCGAACCTGCAGCTTCTCACATCTGAAAGAGTGCAGACAGCTCCTCCAGGGTTCTCTCACTCACTTCCCCATCCAGGCACCCCCGCAAGACCGAGAGCCGAAACCCAAAACTGTCAGCCCTTGCTTCCTTTCCTCCCCAAGTTCCTGGACCCCTAAGGGTCACCGGGGGTTCTCCTGAGCTCCCTGCACATCCAAGTCAAACATGAAGCCCATAGACAAACACGTCCACAGTCCCACATCAGAACACTGTTTCATTCCAGAGGTCTCTCCGCAGATCTCTGAGCAAACATATTATGCTGGATTAAATGTTTCCCCTATTTGTTGTTCTTTGCTTTTGAGGCAGACTCCAGATGGAATTGGTTTTACGATAACATGAGGAACCCGTGCTTCATTTCACTGGACTGCCAGGACTCTGTGTCGCTTGCGACTTTAAGCTTCTAAAATAAATAGAAAACAAGTATTTAAGGTCGATGTTGGAAGTTCCCAACTTTTTGATGCTTTAACTTAAACAGACATTGTAGATTTTCTACACCATCAACCCACAGATAATTGACCTAAGACCAAATGCATTTAGTGGCATTTAGTGAGGCATTTAGTTGTTGCACTTTGCATTTTTGATGTTCATTTCATTGACTTCTGCTATTCCATGGCATCACAGTCACTCTGTATTGTAGTGATAAACCAGCAGATGGTGTGGATGGTTGAACAAATTTGCCCATTTCTTATTGCTTTACTCACCAAATAGTATGTCAGCATTCCATATGCTGAAAAAGACTACTAGAAGTATTAGTGACTGCCAACCCTTTTTCTTGGAGGTGTGCATTCCTGCAGAGTTTGCTCCATCCCGTATCTTGTGCTTGGGAGTCGTGACTTCAAAATTTATGAAAGAATAAGAAATGAAAGAAAATGCCCCCTTGCCCAGGAATTTCTTCTTAAAATATTGTGACTGCATTCTTGACCCTGGTTCTATAACAGTAAATGTACATGCCAGCTTTCACCATCAACAAGTAATAAATGACTACTGCTCGATGTTTTGTTTACAGCTGTACTTGCTTAGCACAAGATCAGTCAAGCTGGTTAAATCTGAGAATATAATAATCACCAAAGCTTCGAACAGTGGGATATAAATTGATCAGCTACAACATTAAGAGCATTGACAGCTCAGGTGATTAACACTGATTATCTCATTACAATGGCAATTATCAAGGGATGAGATATATTATATAGCAAGTGAGCAGTGGATTGTTAACATCGATTTGTTAAAAGCTGTAAAATGGTGAAATTTAAGGGATCTGAAAGATCTGGACAAATGATCTGAATTCTGATGGGTAGATGACATCTACAAAACAGCAGGTCTTACGGGAAGACATCAAGTTGTCAGAGGCAGTTTGATACTCAAGAGAAAATTGAGAAACCTTAGGCCCTGGTATTCAAGCAAATCTTTCTTTGACAAATACAACCTACTAAAACATTGAATTGTTTAAGGAACATGACAAAGATATAACTTGTCTCCTGAATCTGAGCTCAATCTGATCATGCATTGTGGATGATCCTTCTCATCCGTCCCACACTCTCTTCTCCCTCCTGCTATCCAGGAAAAGGTTCTGCAGCATACGGGCCTCCACTTCCAGGATAGTTTCTTCTCCCTGGCCATCAGACATTTGAACTGATAATCATGTTACCACTGCTGTACTTATTACTTATTACTTAGTATTTATTTTTTGCACCCGCACTTTTAACCAAAACATTGCTGCTCCATCACACTGCCAACAACATGTGCTGCTTTGCTCTGTAACACTGCGGCTATCCGTCGGATTAATGTACTGTTTGTACCATCTATTGTTCTGTCTGTTGTTGTCTGCACTTGTCTGTTTGTCTTGTCTTGTGTCTTATGCCATCTTATGTGTAGCACCAGGGTCCTGGAGGAACGTTATTTTGTTTCACTATGTACTGTGTATGTGGTTGAAATGACAATAAAAACCTACTTGACTTGACTTGCATCTCTCTGGCTGTTTTGGCCACACAAAAGAAACCTCCACATTTCTACAAACATACAAACATACAGACCATTATAGACAGATGTTAAGACGTTACTTAGCTACTTAGTTACTAAGTGGTAATTTTATCTTATACCATGGCACCAGTTCCAAATGATGAACTCTGGCTTGTGTGCTGAGCAAACAGGTGAAGGGAATGGAAATGGGCAAACACTGGATACAGTAAGCAAGTTTGTTCAAAAATCTAGATTCCACCAAGAAGCCTAATATCTGAGACAAGCACACACTTTATTTTTACGATCTGATAATTGAATCCAAATGCATGTGCTGCTCAGTGTGCATCTTAATTGGTGTTATTTCAGCTGGAGCATGGAGCTGGTAATTTAGTATCCAAGTGCTTTAGCATTAGGGGTTTCTTGTTCTTCAGGATAAACAAAAGACGCACCCACATACGCAGGCACGCACACACATAAAGTCACACATACACACAAACACAATTAAGAGAGAGATAAAAACAGCTCTCGCTTTCATTCCCTCTTCCTCCTTGATTAATCGTTTTACAATCAAGCCAGCATGCTCTATGTCTGCAGTGGAAAACAAGCCCAGTGGAGAGACTGTTGCATGCTGCTCAACCCAGCGGTGGGCCACCACTGCTGTGCCTGTTACTACACACACTACATGTGTGAAAGTGAAGTTCTTTTCAGTGTCTTGTACTGCCACTTCAAGACAATCCAGGCTTTAAGAGACTGGGCTGAGTGCACGTTCTAATAGAGCTGCTGTGACTTAGTAAGGTTAATATGCACTTTTCAGTTAGTGCTTTGCTTTGATTTGTTAGGACAGTCTAGATGTGTCCTCTTATGCTTGTGCTTTTCCATTCTAAATGTAAGTACTACAAAGTAAACTCTTATTCAAAGCTAAGTGTTCTCCTGGTTTACAACCTGTTACACCACATTATATTCAGCAATAACCCAGCATTCCAGGATGTTCATAAGCACAGCTAGTTGCCTTTAACACCCTTTAGATGCAAATTCACAAATTCAAAATGTCTGTATAGTTATAATCCTTAAATGAAAACAAATTCTTTCAGAGTGGTATTTTGGATGTAGTTCAATGTGCATAATGCTTTTAATAGTGCTGTTGCCTCACAATGAGAAAGGCCTTAGTTCAATTCATAGGAATTGTAACATGGGGCCTTTCTGTGCAGAGCGTTGGGAGGGTTTACTCTAGGTACTGTTTCATCTCACAGTCCATAGTTATACAAGTCATTAAATAAAATTTGTATATTTGCATTGTAGGCACAGCATGCTTTTTTCCTTACAATCTTTACTGCGCCATTTAACATAATACCATCATGAATGACTATTTACATCTTAACCAATGAACAGTGCAAAAATAACATTTTTGTTTCCCATTAACTTTTCATAATATATATTACATTTTACCTCGGCAAAGTAGTAAGGCCCAACAATGTCATGGTTTGAGATGTTGGTCATTATTTGTTATTTTGGCTTCTTTGTGAATACTGAGAGTTGTGAAACACAAGTTGAGAGTTGTGTTTAGGATTATGCTTACAGTCTGTTTGTGTTTTGTTTATTTGTCTTCTAAAATAAAACCCCTCACTGTGATCCTGACTTCGCATTTACATGCAGTCAGTCTCTGCCACAGTGTGACAATAAGTTTTTTTTAAAATGTTTTTACATTATTTTATTATTTTACACCATTATGCAGTCAATGTTGTTAGGAGATTCAAAATGTACATTATCTTATGCTAGTATGCTAATGAAAATATATTTGATTCTATTAATATATTTGATTTGATTCTATCTAAGCACATTTGCGTTGTTAATTTTGATGGACTTCATGTAAAAAATATGCATATTCTGATAGTTTTTAAGTAGTTATCAAAAGCAATGAACAACAACTGTATTTTAACAATATCTGCCATGTTCAAAAAGCTCTCCTCCAAAAGCTTCCACAACATTAGAATTATAGCCTTGCATGGTGTTTTTAGCATTTCAGATTTTTTCAGATTTTATCATTTTGTTTTAGGATCCACATACCTTTTGCTACCAGTTGATGAGTACAGTTGCATATAATACATCAATCTTTCTGGAGTAGAAGCCAAAAAACTGCATCTAACATGGCTTTTCTCATGATACCATTCAATCTGTCAGTCAGCCTTTCTCTCTCTCTCTCTCTGCCTCTCTTTCTCTCTCTCCATTTTCCTTTTCTTTCTCATTTGCCTCCGAGAGCTGTGCACCATGCATCTCTGGGTTATGATCTCACAAGTCGAGGCAAATTAATTCTTCACTAAATTCCCTCAGCATGCCCTTGATACCATCACGGAAACGTTGGATTAATGGGATCTCGCCATAGCCTTGCTGGATGCCTGCAGAAGGGAGGGGCTGAGGAATACAGTCCGACCTTAAGGATTTCCAAATACTTGCAGAAGAGAATGTGAGAGAGGGCCAAAGACTTATAGAGGGAGAGAGAGATGGGAGAGAGAAAAAAGAAAGGTAGGCCTAGATGGAGAGAGGGCTTGAAAAGTCAAAGAGCCAGGAGCAAGTGGCTGGGCCCAAAGGAAGCATTCGCTTGCCCTTGTGATGAGCAGCTATCAGCCTGGGAGCACAATGGGCCTCAGTATGTCTATACACACAGGCAGCTGCCTTCTTTTGCCATGGGGGGAAAAGTGAGGAAGCCTTCATAGAAAGTCTCCCTGAACAGCTCCAGTATTGATTTCATAAGGCAAGAGACAGAGAGAGAGTGCGAGAGAGCATGGGCAACGCAGGCAGCTGATAATGAATAAAAGATAGGCCCTGATGTTTAGCTACAGAGAGCAGGGGAGCGCAGAGGATGGGATCGTTCCTGTGCCATCATCTTCACTAAACAAATACAGACAGCGCATCCACTGTTCCATGAAAAAAGTCAACAAACGGGGGCAACTGTCATGGAACTCGGGAGCCTAGGATATAGAGCAGGAGAGATGTAGTATGTCTGTCATGGCATGGTAGCACAAAACTCTCCCAACAGAGTAAAACAAGTAGGGGTAAGTTTGCCTAAAATATTGTAGAGCAGAAAGCATTATGAGGTACAGGAGCAAGTGACCACTTTCTTCAGTAAGAATGACAACATTTCACAGTTCTATGTATCTTCACTGAGCAGATGTGCTTCAAAAGAAAAATATTGTCTTATAACTCAATTGTGAGTTATTCATAGGGTTGTACTGATCTTGAGACTGTAGCAAAGATCATGGTATGAAGAACATTGCTAATGGCCTTCACAAATTGCATCATTAGATTCATAGTAGAGTGGAGTGTGTAACTCTTCAGTCAAAATCAGATTTGCACTATTCTTACTCCAAGATGCATTTATAGAAGAAAACAAATGTACACAATAGTGCTGTCATGATTACTTGATTATCCTGATTAGTCGATTTCATTAGTTGATTTCAATTCAAAAATCTGAATGATAAAAGGCATGGCATTTAAAATGTTAAAAAAAAAAGTTCAATGTTCCAAAACCAGGAGCTTTTAGCAGACCTTTTTATATTTAGCCAGAGAGCAAACCCACACCAACGGAATCTTGCAAATTCCTGTATGTTTTCAGCTACACACCTCAGTCAGATGAAGTAAAATGTTTCCTCTACTTAATTATGCGCTTATGATTGTCAAAAACTACTAAATTAATTGATTACTAAAAAAATAATATTAATAAAGTACCAGCCCTAATACATGTATAAAACCGAGGTTTGAAGTTGGATGATCATTCTGTTTTCAGTTTAGCTTTGTCCAATTTTTCAGATAATACTCTTCAAGATTTTTTGATTGATAGACTACAATACCATGGTTCAAGGCTGTGCAGCTCTGATCCTGGAGGACCAGTGTTCAGCACTGTTGATGATTTTCCTACTCAAACACATCTGAATCAACTCAACCGTCAATTGCCAGACATAATGGGTGAGTTTAAATAGGGCAGTTTAGTGAGTGTGTTTGAGTAAATTATCAAAGTGTCCTAGACAGGCATGTCCAACTGTTTGTTAATGAAAGGATAGCAAATACTTGGCAAATTTAGCTTAGTTAAACAAGGATGCATAGACTTTAATCAGATGAATGTCACAATAGAATTGAATGAAGAAATTGAAGAATGAAGAAATTAAAGAATACATGTAAATTATATTGAAGATGAACTTTTAACTGAGACATGCTGTTCACAGATGGAAGGCAATCATCAGTGCCTTTTTGGCCCTGTTTATCACCTCCTTCTTTATATCATGACACTTTCAGTGACTTCTTGCCTTTCTTAGCCCCAGATGCCCAACAATCATTGTCATATCAGAGGATGTATTGACCAGGCATGCCCCAACACCAAAGGCTAGCACAGATCAATAACACGCTAATTGTGCCTTCCCTTACTGCTTACGCTGTCACCTTGACATACACATTATCATACTGTTTGGCTTTGGGTGAAGCATTACATGGAAGACACTTGCCTACAAATCAATATGGCGGTTGGGGTGAAAGACTATTTGCCTGGGCTGTAAAAGGAGTTTTCCTTGTTACCATGCAACACAACTTATGTTTATGCAAATAGTAAACACTGTTCTGCAGATAAGCAATATAATTTCACAGATTTTTTAACATTTCTGTGTAATTTGATATTTAAGAGGGAAACAATGTCTATGATGTAAATAAAGCAACTTATTATATCATACAAAAGGTACATGTCTATCTATTGTTGATAAATTATTTATAAATTGTAAAATAAAATCTCTGAGGACTCGTTCCTTAGAAGTCCTCCAGTTTGGTTCCTCCACAGTTGGGTGAAGGTTACCTTTTACAAGGTATAGTAGATGTTAGTTATTGTGGTAGTTTTTTGTATGTTCAAGTCCATTCTCAAGACTATTTTACAGAATGACTTTAATACTGGTCATTGCTGTTCATGGCCTATAGACATTGTTTAAAGTTTATTATGATATCTGATGGATTAACGCACTGTTGTTTGCAGATTTTAGTTATTTAGAGGGAGACAGAGGAAGAGAGAGAGTATGAGGCTTCAACCTGAACAAGAAACCAGCACATTACTCCTTGTAGTACAAATCCCCATCTTGTGTTGTGTCAAAAATCCTAAGAAATAATCCTGATTTTACCAGAATTAAAGTTTAACCAGGCTACTGGTTTACTGTAGCTCAAAGTTACATGTAGCAAGCGGAAAACTCGACACAAAAAAGGGTGCTACTGTGCTCTTGATGTAATAGCAAGGGCATTAGATCTGACGGCTCAAAATCAAAAATTGGCATTCAGGAGACAAAACAGGATACGTACAAGTCTGCTGATGGGTTTCCTTTCATGTGCAGGTCAATTGAAACTGAAATAACCAGCCCAGTGATTGGTAAATTACTCCCAGACACAGAGATTCTATATGGGCCTCAGCCATAGCTTGAGGGAACACACCACTCCCATCTCCTAATGTTTGGTCCAAGTACCTTCAGAGTGGAACTCATCAAGTTTTCCGCACCTTCACTTGTTATTTACAGCTAATAGCAAAATGATATGGGATTCTACATCAAAAGCATACCTAGGTCAGTGCTCAGCACCTGACCTGCTCATAACTGCTGTGGTCCACGTGCAAAACAAAGAAAAAAATAAAAATCCAATTCAATTGTGGCTTTAAAAAAAGAAGAAGAAGAAGAAGAAGAAGAAGAAGAACTAAGAGATATCTCTCCTGAAATCTTTACACTTCCATTGTCAGTCCGGTGGACAAAGTGTTCTTTCTGTTGTTGTTTTTCCCGCTAGACCCTGGAGACATTTGAAATGCATAATCAGAGTTTGTTTGAGATGGCTTTTGAACTGCTCGCGTGTTAAATGCGCAGAGGAGCGGCAAACACAAACAGCACACCTGGCTGTTGATTCGCAGCGGCGCGGAGGTTGCCGGTGTTAATGGTTTGACGGCCCGCGTGCGCGAGCGCGAGTTTAGAGACTGCTACCTGTTTTAATGAGAAGCCTTTTCTCGCTCTTGCTCCACCTCCCCGGGGCTCACATCCATTTTTTGTTTTGTTTTGTTTTGTTTTTGTTTGTTTGTTTTGTTTTTTGCCCCCCCCCCCCCATTATATGCATAAAACGTGTTTCTTTTTTTTTCTCGCGGTGATTTACAGGTTCAGGCGCTTACTGCTGGGGAAGCAGTCACCATCTCTCCATGCAGTCTAATGAGGGCCCGCCCGCACAGACCCGCTGACTTCATTTGAAACCGCAGCCCGAGTGCGAAATTTCGCCTTGGAGCCTCCCCTGATGGAGAGGAGGCGGAAAAGAAGAAATGCAGCCGGGCTCTCAGCGTTTGGCCTGCAGACCCGCCGAAGAGCTGCAAAGACATCCCGTGGGTGCACCATGTGGGTTTAAACTCGTGTCCACTGCCGTCTTGTGTACTAAGTGATGTGCAGTTAGTGCATAGGTCATGTACAGAAAGGGTGAAGAAATGAACGATGCTGTCTTGGCTATAAAGCTATAAAGACTTTTATTATGAAAAATAATCAGCGCGCATGTAATAGTTCTATTTCTGTGAGTAGTCTAAGGCGTGTTTTGTATTAAATATTTGTACTTATTTGGTCACAGTTATAACTATGGTTACTTACTAGCTAGCTATCCATCTTAGCTAAAACATTGATCTTTTTTTAAGTGCTGATAAACCAACCGTTAACTGTGGTGGATTTGCATAAAAGACTCGTACAAGTGAATCCAGTATTGATGATTTATTTTGTACAATGATAAACAAACACAAATGCAAAAATAAATAAAAATCCAAATTAATCTATTGCCAACTATAAGCTACAGAAAACTTGCACATTTTTTTAACCAGCCACCATTATCCTAAATGATGTTCCTCTGGTAATCAATGGCCATTTGTCATGTGAACAGAGTTCAGGACAATAAATAAGACCAGCTGCAAAATGACAATGAAACATAATTTAATGTAATAAAATTATATCTACCACCTTGCCTGAGTATAATGCATTTTCCCCATGTTTGAGCAAATGAAATGTTAACTGTCCTATGATTACATTGTCATAGTAGAAAGTGTGAGTGGGGAGAAAAAAAGTAAAAGGCTGTATTGAATATTACAGGTGCTCACTAGAGGATAGCCTCTACCCTTGGCAGCTGAGCCTCATGGCTCACGAGAGATTCGGGCAGCTGCCAATAATAGAGCACGGGGGTATTGACCCTGCCGGCCTGGGTCTAAACTGTCTTGGAAAGCCATTTCCTTTCCTCTGGCATGAGATGCGGTTCTTTGGCGGTAAAGGCATATGTGTGCTTTGCAGTGTGTGGGCCAGGGAGGAGCTGGGTCTCGGAGCTCTAGAGGTTCTCTTCCTACCTCTCTCCTCCCCATCTTTTCTTTCTATGACACCCTCAGAATTTTAGTTTGGGGAAGGATCACCATAGTCAGACTCCTACCAAGGCATAAGACAGTGTCTGTGTGTTTTTGCCCAAGTTTAGACAAAGTCCACTTATCAGCAGTCATGGGTATTATATATTAATCTGAAGCCTTAAACTATCAGATCCAATAAATAGATCAGTTTGGTGAAAAAAAACTGAAATGAGACATCTTAGATTTTGTATTTCCGTATCATCAAATACACACTCTTAAAATTAAGATGCTTAAAAGGATTCTGACTAATGTCTCTGAAGGAGAAAGAGTTTAGTTTCCCCTATAACATTTCAAAGGGAAACAAATAGATGCATAAAATAACCTTTTTAAGATTAAAGAACTTTCTCAATATATGAAAGTTCTATACATATATAGTTTTTCTTAGGACTTTATATCCTAAACAAGAACCATTAAAGAACTTTTATTTTCAAGACTGGATACGGATGTATGATGCATGAAGACACAATGACCAATGAATCTTTCTATTGCTCTTGCACACACACTCAACACAGTGTCAGCAAGCAGAGGCTATTCTCTTCTTTGGCAGCTTTATGTATTCTAGAGAGGGATTTCCCAAGATAGGAGGGAGGGGTGCAGTATCGGGGTCCAAGGTAGAGGTCACCAAATAAGTATGTGTAGGCTGAATCCCCAATCCTCCAGGGTGACTGTAGGCTAATTAATAATTAATGCCAGAGACAGTGTGTTTGAAATGCAGATGTGATAACTGCAGGCTTGGCACGGTGCTTCAGAGGAAGCAGATTTGGAAGCTACAGGGAATCAGGGCTCCCCTGTTAGCAGGCTGTGGCAACAGACCTGGGTGCAAAGCAAGGCTGATGGTTTAGATTAGATTCCCTTCAGCTGCTAATTACCTGAAACCCACTTTGAAGTTTCTCACTCTTCAGAACTGTGAGGAAGAGGGGCTGATTCGGCCAGGGGAAATGGGAGAGAGAGGATCAAATGGATCAGTTCGGGAACAGGATAGTGAGTTTGAACAGTGGGGGATGGATTGTGGGTGAAATTTGAAGGGAATATCCACACCCATTTTACCAGGCAGTTGTGCATACAGTGAAACATACGTTACCATGTTCAGCTGTATAATTGAGAAAACAAACTGCTCATTCTGTAATCAGTGTTTCACTTTATCGCAAATGCTGGTATGATGAGCTGTGCAGTTAAATGGCAATTTTTTTGGTTAAAAATACAGTACTGTGCAAACATTTTAGGCAGGTGTGGAAAAAATGCTGCAAACAATGCTTTCAGAAATATAAATAAGGATTATTTATTTTTTTCAATTTACAAAATGCAAAGTGAGCGAACAAAAGAAAAATCAAAATCAAATCAATATTTGATGTTACTACCTTTTGCCTTCAAACCAGCATCAAATCTTATGGCCCCCACAGAGCCCTGATCTCAACATCATCGAATGTGTCTGGGATTACATGAAGAGACAGAAGGATGTGAGGAAGCCTACATCCACAGAAGATCTGTGGTTAGTTCTCCAAGATGTTTGGAACAACCTACCTGTTGAATTCCTTCAAAAACTGTGCAAGTGTATCTAGAAGAATTGATGATGTTTTTAAGGCAAAGGATGGTCACACCAAATATTGTTTTGATTTAGATTTCTCTTTTGTTCATTCACTGCATTTTGTTGATTGATGAAAATAAATGATTTACACTTCCATTTTTGAAAGCATTCTTTGTTTACAGCATTTTTTCCACACCTGCCTAAAACTTTTGCACAGTACTGAATGTGACATATTTGCTCATTTTAATTCAGCTTGAATATTATTCCAACAATAAAATAGTTTTTTTCGTGTGCTTGAGTTACCTATTGCACAATAGAACATAAATAAGAATATGTTTAATATGGCTATTGAGATAATGAAATTTGATGAAAGGCTTTAAATAACAAGTGAATGTAACAAGTAAGCTACTGTTACACTTGCATGTTTGGAATATCAGTTGCACATGAGTAGTTGGGTAGCAGCAGTAGATCACAGTCATTTCTAATTGTCGCCAACAATCATGTTTTAGAAGTGAAGGGGGAATAAAATTACAGGATTAAACACAGCCTTGGAGAATTTCCTTTAGCGGCAGCAAAGCTGATGCTGAGAATATGCAGCCTACACTTTCTTTAGAAAACCACTGTGTAGTGTTCTTAAACAAGGCTAATATTATAAAGTGAACAGGCACCTCCATGTTAAACTCTATTCAACAATGTTTGCTTTAACAAATGTTAATGTGTAGGTCATCTGAGTGGCTTGAGCCTGTGTAATTTGTGCAGCTGATTACAGTCAATAAGTAAAGTAAGTAAATTCAGTGAGTAAGTAAATCATCTAGTAAACTAGGTGTGGAATGTTGGGGGGATTTAAGTCAAGTAACCAGTTCCATTTCAGAGTTTCTTTTTTTCTGTTGAACTCGCACTGGCCTATCTGTTGGATAGTCCAGCCTGAGCTGATGAATAAATCATGATTAAGACATTGAGGTCAAGGAAGAGTGTGAGTAATATGACACAGACCCAGCTGTGCTAGATTTTTCTTCAACAAATGCAAATGTTTCACCATATCTCAGACCTGTACTTACACAAGGATGCCTTCACAAACGGGAATTTGTGAAAAGTGACTGGGAGTGGGTTGGGAAGATAGTGAGAGGCAATGTTCTTAAATGGTTTAAACTACATCAGCCTTTTAAAAAAAATACTTACTTTATAGAAACCATTGATGTGTAAGAGTGATTACAGTCTAGTCTACTATCATCATGCCATTGCTATTCTTATAAAGAGGCTTGGAGTCACCATATTTGGGTCATTGAACTAAGTAGATTTGTGGCTGGAAACTTGTTACAGTGGATAGAAATTGAAGCCTATCAATGTGAACAGTTGTTCTAAAGCAAGAAATCTTAAAACTCAGAACCAGAAAAGCCTGTTTGCTTGCTCACATGATCCTTCGCACTCATCCACATACAAATGTATATGCACATAAATATAACAAATGCAGGTGCAGACCAAGGCTCTTGTTGTGCTGTCACCTCCTGGCCCCAGGTTTGGGCCCTGGTCCTCGCCATTGTTCAAAGTGTTTGCCTGAGAGGTTCTGAAGGAGGAGATCCATTACAGAGCGGTTCCTCTCAGGCCAGTTGTCCTTTGTATCTGGATGGATAGGAAAGGCATGAAGAGTTTGTTTGAAGTTAAAGAGATGGTAATATGCTTCTGAGTTATGGAGCACATCAGAAACTCCCACACTTCCATGAGCTCATACAGAGAGTGGCAGGGACACTCAGAGGAGAAGACCACTGCAGAGACTTGGGTTTTAGAATAAAATCTTACGCTCTTTGAAAAGCATGCATGCTCATTCTTGCTCACTCACACTGTCTCTCTCTGCTCTCGCTCTCTTGCTCTTTCTCTCACTGAATGATAAAAGGACAACAAAAACATGCCTAGCTCTGACATTCCGTTTAGGACATGCACTGGATTTTGGAACTGGTTGGTTCTGCATTTCACCACAGATGTTTTCAAAGCCAATTAATTTTGAAAGGATTGGAAGGATTAATTATACTGAATGTAACTGTCACTTAAGTTCTGCAACTTTTATCTGATGCATTTGTGAGAATTCTGCATTCGTAGTGTATATCTAAAGAAAAATATAGCTTGTTGGATGCATACACAATGAGGCAAATGTCCATACAATGTACCATCACTTAAAGTGACTAATCACTTTTCATCAAATTATCATTGCTTTTTCCTCTGGGAACATCTTAATGTATGCTTTGACTAACACCTACTCTATGTTGCCCACAGTTAAACAGCATCTTTATAGCAGAATGATTGAGATATGACTGTTTTCCACACTGCATATTATACAATGCTGAGTTATGAATATTAAGCCCATTAAACTTTTTTTTTTTTTGCTGTTTTGTCACAGCTGCTGGTGTAAAGTATATTACTTCCACATCCACAAGAACATTACATTTTTCTAGCTGGCTACTTATTCCCAACTAAGTTTAGAATGGCTGTGTATAAATAAGCGCTGTTCTTAGAGTGTCAGAAAGAGGAATTGAGCTAAATGTTAGTAAATCATTGTGGTAGACTCCTACCTCGCATGTTAATGTGTGTTTTGACTATGATCACCGACTCATCACGTGGGCGTTGCTCTGAGGATTTGTTGACGTGGTGTGGGATTCGATTCTTTAATATTTGCAGGATAATTTGTTTTAGATCATAAAATGTATTTTAAGAGCAACTGAGGCATGCATGAGACTTTTGCACAAATAAACATTTTCTTTAGGAAGTTTCTTTTAAATAAGAGCGTGTTTCTCATGAATTGTATGAATTAATTTTTGTCATAATTTTAAAAACAGTTTACTTGTTCATTTAGATTTGGTATACTGAAGCATCAATTCACTTTTTCCCGTTTATTTTCCTTTAATGTGTGTGTACATCAAGTAAGAAATAAACGTCGCAAATTGTAAGCTAATCTTTTCAATTTTTCAGGTCTTTTTCAGGTTCACAAATTATTACGTAACAATATCTTATTAGAATTATTGTTTACAGTGTTATTTTATCGACGAATGTTGAGAAAGAAAGAAAGAAAGAAAGAAAGAAAGAAAGAAAGAAAGAAAAGAGGAAACATGGGACTCGCTCCCGCTTTTTCTATTTATTTATTTATTTATTTATTTAAAGTTAGCTTTAATAAAATAACTGTAGCTTTACCAATTGTTTTACGAAATAATGTTTTTAAAAATACAAATCTTTTATAAATTGAAGACAGTTATAAGTATATTAACAAGAGTAGTATTTTTTTAATCTCACGAAAAGCGAAATGAAACTTATTAGTGACCATAAAGACCTAATTTCACTACAAAAATCAATGTAGTTATTTTGATTAAACAAATGTGGAGGAACTTTTCATTGCACGTATTTAATTTCAGAGCAGACGTGTTTTCTGTGATCTGAGAGTTTAATTGCCTTGTGGACGGATTTAAATATTATAGACAGACTTTATTAATTATTTATGGGATTAAGGCCTACAAATGTTTGTTGCCAAATATGTAAGAAGACCAGAATATATATATATATATATACTATGACAATGAGAGCTTTTCTTTCGGACATATGAGGGAATGCGGCCACAGTGATACAGCGCGTTGCTTCTCCAACACACAGCCCTCAGGACTTAAGCTGGAGACAAAACAAAGGGAAGATGCTTCATAAATTATGGATGTACCTTCATTTATCACTGCGCTCTCTGCTAGTGATGGAACATATGAAAGTGGCTGGATGGAGGGGCTGCAGCTCGCCCCACTCTGTGTCCTACATCCTCTTTGCTTTGGCGTTACTAATGCATTTCTTCCACCATGCTAGCCCTGCCAAAACTGCCTTGAGGTCTCATTTCATTGGGCTAAAAGCGACGAGCCGACTCTGTTTGCTCTTATAATATGTGCTTGTGTGTGTGTGTGTAAGGTGAGGCAAGCGTGCAAACGCATATTATAGTGCCTAAAGCTGTTTTAATTTAGAAAAAAATAACATTCAGTAACAAAATGCTCAATTAAAATGAAGCATTATTATTATTATTTATTGTTGTTGTTGTTATAGTAAGCTATACGCTTCGATTTCTATTTTTTGTCGCCAAAAAACAACGTTTTTTTTATTTCATTATTTAATTGCTGTTTTTCTCTCCAAAATCCGTAAATAATGGAATATCTTGCAAGGATACATTTTAACACTAGACACTGAAGTAAATGGGAGTCTACAGTGAGAGGGAGTAAGAGTTTTGCTACTTTTTATGTCAAGCTTTCATTCATGCAAAATTTCCACAGAACGCGGTGGCATGGATGTTTTTCGAACAGTGTAGAAGTCCAGCAACTGTGGGGCTGGTGTGAATGGTGGAAGAGCGCTTCTCCTTTCAAAGACGGTGTGTTAATGGTTGGTCGTATAGGAGCAGCGGGGTCCTGAACCCAAGCTAGCAGTGGGATGTTAAAGAGGTCATGACATGCGAATGGCAGGTCTTGGCCTGGGCTCCATGCTGATCCGGCTCACACTCCAAACGGAGCTCACACACCGAGACAACACTACCAAAGCATGGCAGAGAGAAAAGCACCAGGCCTAAAGCTTAGATCTAACCATAGCGTTCAATTGTTAATTTTTATATTATTTTTCAACCGCTATTTATTCTAACCGCTTTTGGAAAACCATTTCCAATCCATTTATTTAGCCTGCTTTCCTTTTGTCTTTCGAATAAATTAGCGTTTTAACCGTTTTTAAGGGTTTACACAAAATGCCTACAAATTAATCAGGTCTTTTAGCAAGATTTTTTAAAATGAAAAATAAATATTTAAGAAAACTCATCAAGCGTACAAGACAAGCTCTCGGACCAACCTGGAGTTTAATATTTGTGTTATTATTCCTCTTATTAAAGTGATATTCATACAGTCCCCCTCATGTCGGCTCTTGTAACAGTAGCAGGAGGCGCTGGGGCGGTCTTATTCTCCTCCGCGTCCAGCTTGGGCCCTCTTTTCAATGAGCTCCTTTATTCCAGTTGGGACGGGGATTTGTGGCCGTGGCCGCCTTTTATCCGGCTCTCTATGGAAACGCGGATGGTGAGGAGAAAAATGCGCGGCTGAATAAAGGGGGAATCGGCCCAAGGAACGGCTGCACAGAAGCATCTGTTACACTCGGAAACTTAGACTATGGAGAGGAGAAGACAGAAGTAGCCCCCTTTCTTCCAGTCACACGTTTCTGACAAATTTCTCGTTAAGCTAAAATAAATAAATAAATAAACGAATAATCAGATAATAATATTAACTAGTATTATTATAATACATACATTTTTTGAATAATCCAGAATATAGGTTATGTACACAATCTTAAGCGAAATAAAGGATTGCATTTTTAGATCACCAACATATCTCGGTTTTAGCCTATCATTAACTGTTGGAAAACGTTAAATTAATAGAAATAAATGAAAGGTAACAATTGGTTTGAATTTCTTTAGCCTGAACGAAGATAAATAAATAAATATTGCGTATTTAACAGCAACGATAAACAATGACTACAGAAAAGAAAACTATTTGCTTGCACAGCTGCAGAAGTATGGCTTTTTGTCTCAAACGAAACGGGAATTTGGTGCTGCATTAAAAAGCGCTAAAATTAACACACCAATATTGCAATTAAGTGCCCGAAATTCTCCAGCAAAGACCAAGTGCCATAAAATCTAAGATCATTTCGTAAAAACAACGTCAGCTCGCCGTTTCCTCTTCTTTTTCTTTCCGTCTTATAGAACAAGTAACGTGGTTTAAAGCTCCTAAATGAAAATAACACACCCTGTCCAGTAAAGTGAAGCGCAAGTGTCATCAGGTTCTGACCAGTCCTGCAGTCTGACACATTATCCCACAGATCGATGCGAGAGAAAACTGTCCGCACTGGTAATAGCGCAGAGAGCTCACCTGGTTGTGGCTGAGCTTCCTCCCAATTTCCTCCTGATCACCTCTCCTTAGAGAAACTGCAGTCTTTAATGACTTTCTGGTGGCTGCTAGCCTTCTTTTATTTCTGCTAAATGTATGAAAATGTATGCAAATTTAAATCAAGCTTAACCTGGGAGCTCTTGCAATATATTTAATGGAATTTCAAACCAATAAGGGGGACTCTGATGTAGTCTTCTAATGGCAAATATAATTACGCAGCTAGGTAACCTCTGAAATATGCAGGGTTTTTTTCCAACTCGCTGAAGACCTGTCGAGATTCTTAAAGACCTACGTACAAAGATTGCTCATTGTTGACAAGAGCCAAAGAGCCACAAAGAGCTCCTTTTTGTGTTTTGTACATTTTTTTTTCTAGGACGACATAGGGAATAAACCATGGGTTAAATGTAGGAGCTTTATTGAAAGATTAAACATTTTGGTTGAAAACAGGCAAGATAATATAGGATTTCCTAGATTTAAAGACTTTTATTCTCAAATTAATCGGCACTTCACACCGGACTTTTCCTTTTTTCTGTTTACTCTCTTGGTATATATCCGCCCTATTCTGCAGAAAGTCCCAAAAGTTTACCCTTCATGTATCATTTATTTTATCTTCTTGCAAAGACTTAAAGAGTCAACGAGTAAAAAGCAGAGCTTAGAACTAGGCTTAAGAAAGTAGCTCTTCACGATGATCCGTTTCTCTCTGCAGCTGATGCTTCCTGTTTTGTGTTGCTTTTATTTTCAATAATGTTGAAGGTTCAATTTAAACGGCTGAGCTTAGGCCTCCCGCCTCCTGATTGGCTGTGACGTGCTCGCTCCCGTGCTCTGATTGGTCGCCGGGCCTGTCAGTCACATGCGTTGCTGCCGCTTTGGCTCCGGAGCCTGGTGGATGTCAAAGGCTGGAGCCGTCGCCGTCGCCACATTATAACTAGTAGGGGGATCTCCAAGTAAGCATGGCCACAGCTGCCTCGAATCCCTACAGCATTATCAGCTCCAGCTCCATGGTTCACGCAGACGCCTCGGTCATGCAACAAGGGAGCCCTTTTAGGAATCACCAGAAACTACTGCAGAGCGACTATATCCAGGGCGTCCAGAGCAATGGGCATCCGCTCGGGCACCAGTGGATGAGCAGCTTGGCCGAGGGCAGCCCTTGGTCTGCGTCGTTGGCCAGTAGCCCCTTGGAGCAGCAGGATGTGAAGCCAGGCCGGGAGGACCTGCAGCTGGGTGCGATCATCCACCACCGGTCACCACACGTCGCGCACCACTCGCCACACGCCAGCCATCCGGGCGCGTGGGGGACGCCCGTGTCGCACGGCACGACCATTGGCGGGCAAGGCGGCGGTGGCGGCGGCGGCAACCTCTACTCGCAGACGGGCTTCACCGTGAACGGTATGCACGGGGCGCTCACACCACCGCCACCGCAGCAGCCGCAGCAGCAGCCCGTGCACGAGCACGGCGACGTGGCCGCGGCGCACCATTGCCACGACCACTCGGACGAGGAGACGCCCACGTCGGACGAGCTCGAGCAGTTCGCCAAGCAGTTCAAGCAGCGGCGCATCAAGCTGGGCTTCACGCAGGCCGACGTGGGCCTGGCACTGGGCACGCTCTACGGCAACGTCTTCTCGCAGACCACAATCTGCAGGTTCGAAGCGCTGCAGCTCAGCTTCAAGAACATGTGCAAACTCAAGCCGCTGCTGAACAAGTGGCTGGAGGAGGCCGACTCGTCCACGGGCAGCCCGAGCAGCATCGACAAGATCGCGGCACAGGGCAGGAAGCGCAAGAAACGAACGTCCATCGAGGTGAGCGTAAAAGGCGTGCTGGAGACACACTTCCTCAAGTGCCCCAAACCGGCGGCGCAGGAAATCTCCTCTCTGGCGGACAGTCTGCAGCTGGAGAAGGAGGTGGTGCGCGTGTGGTTTTGTAATCGGCGGCAGAAGGAGAAGCGCATGACTCCTCCGGGAGAACCGCAGAGCCACGAGGTTTACTCCTCACACGGCGTTAACACGGACAACTCGTCGTGCCACGATCTCTGACCTAGGAGACTCTGCCACACACACACACACGCACACATCCACACACACAGACACATACACACATACACACACACACACACACACACACACCTGTGTGAAAAGGAAATATATCAGCTTTGTTTTGGTTTGTTTTTTGTTTTTTATTCCTGGATGACGCTTTCTCCAGCACTCAATAATGTCCGATCAGAGGCACTGAGAAAGAAAACAACTGTCATTAGATTTTTTTTTTTCATCTCCAGTCTTGTGGGCATTAAACACGAAAAAAAAAAAACAATTTATCTGACCTCTCAAACGGAAGAGATTTACCAAAAGGGGTTGTTTTTGTATTACAGCAAGAATATGAAATATGAAAATTGTGCCTATTAAAAATGACCTCCCAGCGCCTTTGTTCTCAAAAAAAAAAAAAGAAAAAAAACCAAACAAACAAAAAAAAAAACCACACAAATACAATTATACATCAGGTTGAGTAGGCTGTTTTTCCCCCTACTTTTTATTTTATTTTTACGCCTCTTTTTTCTCTCGCGCTTCTTAATTGTTTATATTCGGTGGGGCTAATATGCTCTTTTCTCAGTGTTTAATTTGCACATTTTTAAATGTTTATTTGTTGGACTCCAGAGACTGCAGTGGCTGTTTTTTTCTGATTTTGAGTCGAGTCACTCTGCAGCCATTTCACAGCCTCCTCATCGTCCGACACCTTATACTGTGGCTCCGAAACGCTTTTCTGCCATTTCTAAAGCAATGTCCCCCCCCTCTGTCTCTCGTTTTTGTGGGGGTTTGTTTTGTTTTGTAGGGGGGTTTACTGCAGGCCCAGTACAGCACTTCACAACCCCTTCGTCCTTTTGCAGGCTTTCGGAAGAGCAACGCACAAGCAAGGCGATCAGATCTCTTCATATCTATTCATGTCTGTTCATATCTGCTCAGATCTGCTCGGTTCAGAAGGGAGACGTTGCTGTGGGTCATATTCCTCTCTCCATGGACCACGTTACTGTGTACTGGACACTGAAGCAGGAGTGAAAGCGTTGCGCTATAGCCTATACTTATTTTATTCTACACCTTCACTATCTAAAGTTTTATAATCTTAAATACTTCTCCTATCCTTTTATTTCTCAAATATTTTTTCGAATACTGTACAGTTTTGTATATTAAAACCTTTTGGAAGTTATTAATTTAAACAAATACCGTTTAGTTATTCATGCACTTAGTGATGTACAAAAAAGATATTTTCATTAAGAAAATCGAAAAAATACGAATGGACGTTTTCGGCGGCCCTCTTCCCAATTCGAGAACAGGTCGAGCGATTATTTATTTTCAGTATAAAGCTTGTATTATGTTTTTGGAGAACTGTATAATGTATGTTGTAATAAAACAACTTGTTGGTACAATTTGAGTGTTACCTGGGAGCAGTGTTTCAGCTTAACGCACTGACTGACATTATTATTATTACTGTTTTTTTTTCAACGAACAATGCTTATACTCCTCTTCCTCTTCTTCCTCCTCCTCCTCCTCCTCCTACTACTACTAATAATAATAATGTGCTGTTATTTCCTTTTCTTTTCGTGGTGTAATTGTACTGAATATTACTGAATTGATTGTATGATCGATGTTCACAATCTTTTCCTTCCTTTAGCCGATTCCTGTGTTTTTGTTTTTGTTTGGTTTTTGTTAATTTCACATGGGAACTAAATGATTTGACCCTGATTTAATTTCTGTTTGGAATTCGGCGAGAAATTCCCTCGATAAAAACAAGACGCGGGAATGTGCTGTGTACAGAACAGGAATAATCTCTCCTGCTCACAGAGGCCTATTGCATGGATGCTGTTTGTTTGTTTGCGTGTGTGAGAGTTAGTGTGCGTGTGTGAGTGTGGGTACGTGTGTGTGTGTGTGTGTGTGTGTGTGTGAGAGAGAGAGAGAGAGAGAGAGAGAGAGAGAGAGAAGGAGAGAGGGGCCTTGAAATGTAGAGCATGACTGGAATACTAATTCAGTCTAATATATGCATTTCCTCAGTCTGCAACTTTCAATGACCATGGGGAGGTTCAGATGAGGAGCCAAGCAGCTGAAATAGCCTAGTTTGAGAGAGAAAGAAAAAGCGTGCTTTACTTAGTTTACACAAAAATGTTGCTTTAAAAAACAAAAACACGTTGTAAGTTGCATTACTTTGGCCAGAAAAGTGGAACGGGCATGAAATACTACAGCTAAAGTAGTGGTTATGATGATGATGATGATGATGATGATTATTATTATTATTATTATATAAATCAAGTGGCTACAATGCGCTGAAAGTCTGAGCTTCACTCTGCACTTCAAGCAGCAGCCTGAGAGCGGCAGGTTTTGCGAAGGATTTATGCGAGGTCTTGTGAGTTCTGCGCCCTTCCGACCAATTTGTCCCGCGCTGCTGCAGTTTCTATCTTGCTAATACCTCATGTTGCACTGTTACCCCACCCAGAGCTTACCTGATCAGCTACTCCTGATCATGTCCCTCATGAGTGAGTGTTGAAGTAGAGAGACAGGACAACTGCAAGAGCAGCACAAGGATAGTCAGGGGAAAGCAGGAAAACCGCTCGAGCGTGTCACAAAGCACAGACAGCTCAGAAACACATTTCTTAAGCAGCCCATGAATGGCTTTCATTACGTTTCTCAGGAAAGATTGTGCTCTACACTCTTAACACTAAGGTTACCCAATATAGTATATTTTTTCTCTGTTCAAAGTTTGTTTATTTATTTATCTATTCATTTATTTAAATAAGATAATTTCTGTCACTCTAATACTCAAAGGCAGTGAAAACTCTCTGACATCTCTCCCTTGAACCCTTCAAGGCTTTTATTTTTAATTGGTATAGGACTTTATCCAGTCTGTGTTTACTTTTAAAGCCTATAGCTGCAGTGAAATCATCCATCCATCCATCTTTCTATCCATCCATAGGCATGTGTAAGAACATCTGCATTATAAAAAGCGTTTTTGGGGGGAAACTCATCTGAGGTGGCAGTAACATAGTGCAGAGTATCTCCATATCCCACTCGATATGAATACAGAAACATTTCTGCCAGTTTAGAATGTCAGAATGTGTACTGTTAAGCAGTCATTATTGCTTCTAATTGTTAGTGGCAAAATGTGTGAATATGATAGGAGTACTTACCGCTTGGTGTGTCCCAAATAGTAGAAGTAATGAAATCAGATCATGTTGATCTTGATGCATGTGTATATTGCTGTGGACATTAATTATCTTGGGTTGGTAAGAGTTGTTTATTGTGGACTAGAGTTTTCCATTCTAAAAATGATTTTCTATCTGTAGGTCCAAATAAACCGATATTCTTAGTGACAAGAACGCCCTGCACATGTTTGTGCTTTTACAGTTTAAAGAAGGCAAATAAAAAACTTGATATCTGAAGTGTTAGATATGGGATGCAAATACAAATCAGGTTAAATCTGGATGTGATGGACTGTGACTGAGACTCATTTATCAAGTACATCTACAGGATGTAGTGTAGTGGTGATAGCAACAAATCTCTGAACATCTAGTAGCCTAGAGGTATCACTGTTACCACACAGTAATTGACTGTCAGCATTTACCTAGCTAAATATCTTGGTGTGCTAGAAGAATTGCTGCTCATACATTCACTTAAACCACTTGCAGCTTTGTCATCATTTTTAAAGGCTAGATTTCAAAGCATATGGAATAATCTTAAAAATGTACGGTGTGTAAGAATTCCATAAATGCAGCTATGTCTGACAAAATCTTACTAGAATAAATTTATGTTGATATAACTGCTGAGAAAAATCTACCAACCAAATGTCTAGGCAGCCATGGAGCCAATGTATATCTATGCCGCTAGTCAGTGTTTTTTATTTACTAAATACACATCTGAATAAACACTTTTTAATTCATAATATAATGTTTATTTGGATATATGGATTTTACATGCTAGGGAAAATGCAACATAAAAATGCCCAGTGCCACAGCTAAATAATATTTTTTAGAAAATGTCACACTGGGATGTCACTGGGGTGGTACCATCAATGCTACACCTTAATTACACTTATTTAGGGAAAATAATTCCAACATATTTCATATGCTGGAAAATATTATTTAAATATGTACCTTTTTTCTGACAAGGTAAACATTGTATTGGTTCCTAATAGAAGACATTTTCATACTAATATCAACAAACTGAATGGTGGTGCTGCATTAAGCTGAAGCTATATACTAGGTGATAAAATGGTCAGTGAGTGTGGTTACAAAGAGAAGGCCTGTATTTCATTATGGTATCTGTAACTCTAAAGTCTGCTGGAATACACAATTTGAGAGGGTGGTTAATACATCCGGGGCAGTGGTGGCCTTGTGGGTAGGGCGTTGGCTACATGATCGGAGGATCGGGGGTTCGAACCCCTTCCCAATGGGTACCCTTGAGCAAGGTGCTGTCCCCGTCCTGCTCCTCCCCTGCGATGGGTTGGTGACCTGTCCAGGGTGCGTCCCCCGTCCTCGCCCTGTGTGCGCTGGGTTGGACACCCATTAACTGCCCATTTGGGACAAGCGGCAGAAAATGGATGGTTAATACATCCCTTGTGCTTGTATTCAAAGGTGTTTGGTAAAATGATGTAGCCTGTATTACAAGGAGCTGTTCATTTCAAAGTTTGCCAGAAAGAGAGCACTGCATATGAATGTGACTGTGCTTTAACATATTCTGCTACCATCTCGTTTTTTTAGCTTAAACTCTGGAGACGAAAATTCCTACTCATAAAATCTATTTTTGATAATATTTTTTTCTACCTTTACAACATTGTAGATGTGCAGACTCTCTGTGTGGTTCAGTTAAATAATATTAATGTTTTTAAGGCTGTGTTCTAATTGCAACCAAACAATCTTCCATTTAGAGGTTTAAATTTTAGGTAGTGTTATGACTGGCTCATAAAGTACCTTTCCCCCTGTGAGTCTTGTTAAATTTAGTTAAACCACGTCTCCATTGGCTGCTAACAGTCTCTTTTCTGGCAGCTGCTGTAGACAGTGATTCCCATGGATGTTATTTTCTTTTCCTTTTTTCCCCCAACAAGGCAAAAGTAAAGGTCATTTAATGGAGGCAAAAGAAACATTTCTGGCATAAGCTACCACTAAAAAAAAATATTAAATATAATTAAATGAATGAAAATGAATTTTGCATGCAAATTACACTTTCAAATAGTAAAGAGGGGTAACAGCTTAATAATCCCCAAAATACAGGAAAACTTACTAGCAGCCATCAGCGATTGGAATTTGCAACAATAGTCTTAAATATGTGATATGTGGCCATTTACAGAGCAGCAAGAAATCTTTTCAAGTGAATCACTACCTCATATGATATCTTCATTTGAAGCACCAAGGCTGATCACTCTTTGTCCTATATGTTCCACATTAACTCATTATCTATGCTACTCACTCCATTAATTTTGCTGGTTTTATTAACCAAGTGTTCTGCCTGCATCTGTACTGTTGACAGGCATTTCCGAAAGCTAATCTGACAGTTAATGACTTCATTAAGTGCAGCACATTAATTGGCTTACTTCAGGGGCTCATCTTTAATTGGCATAAATAGATTCACACCTGAGCGCGTATTCAACCCAAGCCATAATGCAAAGAGGGACAAATTCAAAAATCAGACACATTCTATCAGTCCGAAGGATGCATGGGGCAAATATGGCAGCACAGAAAAAAAACAGCAGTCGAGCCCAAACATAAACAGCAGCGGCTTTATCAGGACGCTGGAGCAGACATTAGAAGGTAATTAATGTGATGAAGCCTAAAATAAAGAGTACTTTGTGACAATGCAATTAACACCACTGTTTACCTTGCCATACTGCAATCAGTGGCACTCCACGAGTGCTCCTGTAATCCAGCTCACAGTGGGGAAGTGTGGACAGAAGTGTGTGTGTATGATGTGAGAGAGAAGAACACAGAATGTGTGCCTAGTTAAGGCAAGGAGGAGATACAGGAGGAAGCAGCTGGTGATGGTGTTGACTTGGCCATCTCCCCAAAGCCATATTTTGTGCTTTAAAGGGGCTAGCACACAACATACAGTTAATAGATATGAGACAGCTCTGATATGTATTTGGATACCTTTAGAAAATGTTGGTTTTTATACTCATATAATGAAAATAAAAAGCATATATTTTGGAGTAGAAATATAAAAGAACCTAAAGGCAACAACCCAATAGTTGTACAGTTCCATTTAGAAATCACGTTTTACAGTTGTGACAAAGCAGTTTTATAGAAGCTGAGTGTAAGACTCAAGTGATCAGGCCAAGGGCTAAAGAGGCAATGAGGCAATTTTCTAAAGCAGGAGTAAGAAACCTTGACAGGAACCCAAATACAGGGAATCTATGTTCCTTGGGTGAACATTGGACAGCAAAAGAGAACATATCACTAGTTAGGTAATGAACAACATACAGTGGCTTCAGAAAGTATTCAGACCCCCTTCACTTTTTCATTTTTATTTTGCAGCCTGATACAACATGCGATACTCAGTACCCCAAAATGATAAAGTGAAAACATACTTGAAGATATTTTGAAAATGTATTAAAAAGAGAAAAAATATATATCACATTTGAAAGTGACAACCCTTGTCATTGCGAGGTCACAGCACAGCAAGCGTGAACCACAACGAAATTGGACCTCTGCTTTTAACCCATGCACACAAACACGGTGCAGCTATTGAAAGCGCCCGGGGAGCAGTGACGGGGACAGTACCTTGCTCAGGGGTACCTCAGGGCAACCTACTTGTGAAGGAATCGAACCCACAATCTTCCGATGCGGGGGCATCTAACCACTAGGCCACCGCTGCCCCACATTTATCCCTAAGCTTGATCATTTAGGGCTTAGACCTCGCCTCTAAGTGCTGAAATCTATTTAACTTATAAAACACACTTTCTTTTCTTTCTTGATTATCTAGTGTCAACTAGAGGAGGTTCCACTTCTGAGTCCTGGTTCCTCCCAAGACTTGCTTCTGTTGTTGTTGCCTTTGGCTTGCTCACTAGGGATCGGACCTGGAATCTTTAAAGCTACTTTGTGACAACAACTGTTATAAAAAGCACTACATAAATTAAACTGACTTAACTACTAAAATATTCAGACCCTTTACTTAATACTTAGTTAAAGCATATTTGGCAGCAATTACAGCCTCCAGCCTTTGCGGTTATGAGGCAACAAGCTTTGCACATCTGGAATTTTCTGCAAATCCTTGCAAGCTCAGTCACGTTGAACAGGGACCATCATTGGACAGCCATTTTCAGGCCTCTCCAGAGATGTTGAATAGGGTTCCATTCAAGGCTCTGCCTGGGCCACTCTAGGGTATTCACAGAGGTCTTCCCCTAAGCAACTCCTGTGATGTCTTCACTGTGTGCTTTGCATCATTGTCATGCTGAAAGGTGAATCTTTGGCCCAGTCTGAGGCACTGTGGAACATGTTTTCACAGAGGATATCTCTGTACTTTGCTTTATTTAACTTTCCCTTAACCATGGCCAGTCTCCCAGTCCCTGCTGCTGAAAAACACCCTCACAGCATGACACTGCCACCATCATGCTTCACTCTTGGGATAGTATTGGGCACGTGATGAGCAGTCCTTGGTTTGCTCCAGACATAACATTTTAGAATTTATGCCAAACAGTTCAATCTTGGTTTCATCAGACCAGAGAGTCTTGTTCCTCACAATCTGAGGTACCTTTATGCAAACTCCAAGCAAGCTTTCATGTGTTTTGCACTGAGGAGACACTTCCATCTTTCACTTCTCTCCATTATCTCTTATAGCCACTCAGCCCAGATTAGGGGAGGCCTGCAGTTATGATAGTCTTTCTGGAACTTACTCCTATCTCCACACAGGATCTCTGGAGCTCAAACAGAGTGATTATTTGGTTATTGGTAACTTCTTTCACTAAGGCTCTTCTCCCTCGATTGCTCAGTTTGGCTGGGTGAACAGCTCTTGGAAGAGACCTGGTTGTGCCAAACCTCTTCCAATTAAGAATTATGGAGGCCACTGTACTATTGGGAACCTTCAGTGCAGTAGAAATTTTTCTGTAGCCTTCCACAAATGTGTGCATTGAAACAATCTGCTCTCTGAGCTTTGAAAGCAGGTCTTCACCACAAGGCTTGGTTTTTGCTCTTATATGCTTTGTCAGCTGTATAGAGCTGTGTGCCTTTCCAAATCATGTCCAATCAATTTAATTTACCACTGGGGTACTCCAATCAAGGCATAGAAACATCTCAGCAGTGATCTAGAGACATACAAAGCACTTGAGTTGAATTTCAAGTGTTGCAAAAGGTCTGAATACTTATGTAAATTTTATTTTTCAATTTTCTCCTATTAATAAATTTAAGTTCACTTTTTGGTGTACTGAGAGTAGATTAATGAAAAATATAAGAATTTAAAAAATTGTAACATCAGGTTACAACATAGCAAAATTGAAAAAATGTTAATGTGGTCTAAATACTTTCTAAAGTCACTAAAGATAAGAGGCAAAGGAATGTAACCGGTGATGGCAAGCTTTATCTGTCAAAAAAAAAAAAAAAAAAAAAAAATAGAGCTAAAATTACAGCTGAGAGATATTAGATATGAGAGAACCTTGAGACATTGGTTGCCATCTCCACTGAAACTGAGCTGCAGCATGGTGGCCAAGACCATACAGTGGTTTAACAGGACAGGTTCCACTCAGAACATGCCTTGCCATGGTCGACCAAAAAAGTTGAGTGCAGGTGCTTAGCTTCATATCCAGAGGTTGTCTTTTGAAAATAGATGTATGAGTCCCACCAGCTTTGCTGCAGAGGTTGAAGGGGTGGGGGGGTCAGCCTGTCAGTGCTCAGACCATACACTGCACACTGCATCAAATTGGTCTACATGGCTGTCATCCCAGAAGGAAGCCTCTTCTAAAGATGAGGCACAAGAAAGCCTGCCAACAGTTTCCTGAAGACAAGCAGACTAAGGACATGGATTACTGTCCTATGGTCTGCCAAGATGAACTTTAGTTCAGATGGTGTCAAGAATGTGTGTGGTGGCAACCAGGTGAGGAGTACAAAGACAAGTGTGTCTTGCCTACAGTCAAGCATGGTGGTGGGCTGCATGAGTGCTGCTGGCACTGGGGAGCTACAGTTTAGAGGGAACCATGAATGCCAACTTGTACTTTGACATACTGAAGCAGAGCATGATCCCCTCCCTTCTGAAACTGGGCCGCCAGGCAGTATTCCAACATGATAGCGACCCCAAACACACCTCTAACTGTCCTACTCACTTTCATTCCACTTCTCTCTAGAGCATATCTCTGCCTCTCCAGGTTCTTCTCAAGCTGCTCCCAACTCATGCTACAGATTACATTTTCATCAGCAAACATCATAGTCCATAGGGACTCCTGTCTAACCTTGTCCATCAACCTGTCCATTACCAATGTTAACAAGAATGGGCTCATCGCTGATCCATGATGTAATCCCACCACGTCTTTAAATGCATCCCTCACTCCTACTACAGACCTCACCACTGTCACATTGCCCTCTTACATATCCTGTACTAAACTGACATACTTCTCTGCCACTCCTGACTTCCTCATACAAAAACACAACTCCTCTCTAGGCACCCTGTCATATGCTTTCTCCAAGTTAAGAAAGGCACAATGCAACTCCTTCTGACCTTCTCTGTACTTCTCCATTAACACCCTTAGAGCAAACATGGCAACTGTTGTGTAATTTCTCTGCATAAAACCATACTGCTGCTAACTAATCATGGCCTTTTTTCTTAACCTAGCATCCACTACTCCTTCTCATAACTTTATGCTGTGGCTGATCAAACGTATCCCTCTGTAGTTAGCTTTGCTTCACCCTTTTTCTTGAAAATATGTACCAGTACACCTCTTCTTCATCTTTCCAAAATTGTGTTAAGCAATCTGGTTAGAAACTCTACTGCCATCTCTCTTTTCTCTCCATGCCTGCACAGGTATGTCATCTGGACCAACAGCCTTTCAATTTTTCATGCTCTTCATCACTGCCCTTACTTCCATCTTGCTAAATCACTGCACTTCCTGGTTCACTATCCCCACATAATCCAGTCTTCTTGCTCTCTCCTTCTTTCATTCATCAGCCCCTCAAAGTAATCTTTCTGTTTGCTCCACACACTCGGCTCACTTGTATGTTTCCAATTCTATCTTTGCTGCCCATCTTTTCAAGTCTCTGTCTAGCCAATTGGTATAATCACACACATGTCCTTGTACTGCTTTTAATTTACTTTAGAATCCCACTTCTTTACTAGCATCTTCTTTATACACTCCTGGACTTATCCTTCTTACTTCCAGATGTCACACCAAGTACATTTACATTACATTTACATTTATGGCATTTAGCAGACGCTCTTATCCAGAGCAACTTACAGGTCCTAATTACAGGGACAGTCCCCCTGGAGCAACTCAGGGTTAAGGGTCTTGCTCAGGGACCCAGTGGTGGTAGTGCTAGAGGTGGGATTCGAACCAGGGACCTCTTGACCCAGAGGCAAGTACTCCACCACTAGACCAACGCCACCCTACCTTTCAAGCTGTGTCCCTTACCACTTTTGCAGTAGTTGCTCAGCAATCTAGTAACTCTTCACTACCTCCCAGTGCCACCGTAACACTTCCTTCTTCAGCTTCCACCATTTGTTTCTTGACTGCCCTCACTTTCCTGGGCTTCTTGACCTCCAAGGTCATTCTACAGAACACCAACCAAGCTGTTTAACTATGCTCTCGCCTATCACTACTTTGCAATCTCCAGTCTCCTTTAGGCTGACTTTCCTACAAAGTATATAATCCACCTGTGTGCATCTCCACTCTTGTACATCGCCCTGTGCCCCTCCCTCTTCTTCAAAGTATTTACTACAGCCATTTCCATCCTTTTTGCAAACCATCTGACCTTCTGTTATCCCTCCTTATTGGTTAGTGTTTGTTTTAGCATGCAAACGTTTAGATGATCAGGAGGCTGATTCTAAGTATCAGAAAAGACAGCTTTGGGGGGTAACTATGTATTATTCTTTAGTTAATTTTGGCCCATATGCAAAATGCAACAGAAGGGGATAGATGAAGACAACCCCTGGCAATATAGAAACTGTGGTAATAATACAATGTTCTACATTTTGTGAGAAAAGACAAATATTCACTTACATGGAGAACTGCCTAAAGAAACACTGCCATCTGCAGGAAGCAACCAGCTTCTCAGAAGACTGGAGGATTGAATATAGATTTAGACAAGCTGTAAGAAGTCCTTAATTGCATGTATACTCAGACTATTTACAATAAGTGAAATCATGGCTAATGATATAATTAAGTGATGTGTTGTCTTAAGTTCTAGTGTGGGACTTCACCATAGAGACATTCAAACATACAGTACTGTGCAAAAGTTTTAGGCAGGTGTGAAAAAATGCTGTAAACAAAGAATGCTTTCAGAAATATGATTGTTTATTTTCATCAATTTACAAAATGCAAAGTGAGCGAACAAAAGAAAAATCGAAATCAAATCAACAAAATGCAGTGAATGAACAAGAGAGAAATTAAATCAATATTTAGTGTTACTACCTTTTGCCTTCAAACCAGCATCAATTCTTATAGGTACACTTGCACAAAGTCAGGGATTTTGTAGGATTAGTCAGGTGTATGATCAACGAATTTTACCAAACAGGTGCTGATCATCAATATCACATGTAGGTTGAAACAGTCATGTTTGGAACAACCTACCAGCTGAGTTCCTTCAAAAACTGTGTGCAAGTGTACCTAGAAGAATTGATGCTGTTTTGAAGGCAAAGGGTGGTCACACCAAATATTGATTTAATTTCTCTCTTGTTCATTCACTGCATTTTGTTGATTGATGAAAATAAATGATTTACATTTCCATTTTTGAAAGTATTCTTTGTTTACAGAATTTTTTCACACCTGCCTAAAACTTTTGCACAGTACTGTACATTTTAGTTAACAGTCTTTGGAAGCCTCCAAAACATAGTAACTATATATTCAGTTAAAAACAAGCCCGTAATTTTGAAAGGTGTCCATTCTTTTTACCAATGTTGCAGTTGTATTATATAAATTATGTATTTGCCAACTTAATTCAAGAACTACACATTGCTTTCTACACAAATGACAATGTTGTTGGTATTCTTATGCAACTGAGCTGTAATAAAAAAAATTCTGGAAAAAAAAAACAAAAAAAAAAAAAACTCAACAATGCATGTCAATAATGATCTTTAATGTCAATATATACAGAACCAGAAAGAAAAATAGAATTTTAAAAATTAAATGAAATAAATACAATATGATACAATTTCCACAATGTCTTTGTAGAGATATTTATGGAAATGATATATATAATTTTTGCCGCTCTTGGAGCAGAGGGTTCCCTTCCCCAATCCCATGAGTCCTTGGCTCGTGGTCCAGTCACCTGCCTTAACACTGGATCCAAAGAGCGCCTCAATACTATCAATTGTAGTCCACATTCATTGACCATCGATAGGTTTTTTTGTTTGTTTTTTTTAATAGATAGCTTATTTTCAAACATCACAAAAAAGTGTAAAGGTGGTCCGAAACAAAAGTAAAATAAAAAGTGTAGTAAGGGTGGGAAAAACAGCGAAAGCAACAACCTGCCAAGCCTCAGTGCAAATGTGCTTAAATATATTTGACAAGACGAGGATTGATCAGGTCTGACAAGTGCTGGCAGGTGTGTTTAACGATCTCTCTGGTGCTGAATTCTACACGCATACTCTAAGCTTAAAGAAGCCTCTGCTCGGTACTGCTTCTTGAGGTAACATCAGATGGGTTTAGACTCGAGGCTCATCCCCTGCTGACGCTGATACGATTCCTTCAGCGGCATGCTAAGTGGCTTAAACCCAGAGTCTTCAACCCGCTCCTTCCCCAGGCAGTGTGCCCAGGTGATAAATTGTCAGGAGACAGGAGAAGGGAATTCCTAAAGTACGGGCTGTGCAAGGCGAGGAAGGGAGGAGTGGAGAAGGAGCAACATGCTTACTGAACTGGGAAAACACAGTTTACTTAAAGCAGCTTCAGGTCGGCCAGTCACAGTGAATGAGAATAGGTGCTGGTGCTTTTTTTTTTTTTTTCCTTAATCAGCATGAAAAAGGTAAGAGGGAAAAATGGTGAGAGAAAACAGAAAAGACAGAATCAGAGAATGCATACAAGAGAAAAGAAAGAAAAAAAAAAAAAAAAAAAAGTCACTGCAGCCCCTGCAGTCTGGTTTTGAATTTCAGCCGTTTTTGGCGAGGTCTCTTAGTCTATCGACTCGCTAAACAGCCTCCCTGATGTGAAAGCATGGTGTCTTGAGGTCCAATTACAGGGTGTGGGAGGATAAATGTCATGATGTAGGATTAAGGTGGGGACAGAAGGAAATGTAAATAAATAGAAAGAGGCAGGGTGGGTGGGGGAACACAGTGAAGTTAACACTGTACTTTTTTTTTTTACAACATGTCAGTGGAAGTGAGCTTCTTCATGCTTCTGCGCTGGGCCAAACTGGAAGCTGCCACAGGTTCCAGGACTGGCTGACATGTCTTGTGATTCAGCGCAGAGTATGTTGCAGCCATTGCTCCCTGCAAAGAACAGGATAATTAGCATGTGACTTAAAGCAATAACATCCATGCCAAAATTGGGAAGCCAAAAAGAAAAAAAAAAAGCCCAGGGCATACAGACTTAAATGGTACAAATTCATCATAGAATAATAAAATATAGGTGCAAAAATGCAGGACTACACACCTCATCTGAGACTATACACATGTATTTACCCTATGCAGATGCCACATCCCTTAATACTTCATGCTGGTGGTAATAATTAAAAGCTTTTTTTTTTTTTGTGTAAAAAATTGCCATAAGGATATAAAAGGAAGGACATGAGATTATTGTACATTAGAATAATAACTGAATTTAATACATATGACTATGTTTGAATATGTTATGAAACTATGTTTGATTCCCCACTAAAAAACAATCAACTACAACATTAAAACCACTTATTAGTTAAGTGAATAACATTATTTTGGTTTAACTGCATCTTCCAAGAGGTATTATATATTAGATAGTAAAGTGATCGCTCATTTCTTTGCAGTTGATGTTTATAAATAAAAATGAGCAAGCTTAAGGATCTGAGTGACTCTGCCAAGGGCCAATCAGTGCCCCCTATATGCAGTGGGTTTGAAGCCAACAAAATTCCAAAGTACACTAGCAGTAAACTAGCTACTGGTTTATGGGATCTCAAGGCTCAGTGATACCCCTAGGAAGCAAAAACTATGCCATTGATCCATAGAAGAGCTCCCGTTGCACTAATAGCTAAAAAAAAAAAAAAGTTACTGTTAGCTGTTATAGAAGGGTGTCAGAACACAAAGTACATCACAGCTTGCTGTGTAAGTGCATACCAGACAGTGTCCATGTTGATCCCTAGCCATCACAGAATGTGCCCAACAAAAAATAAGCATGTGAGCAGTAGAAGAAGGTGGCAGGGTATGAAGAATCTTGTTTTCTTCCAGATTATAGGCTACAGGCAAGTGCATTTATGTCTCTTAATAGAAGAAGAGATAGCCCCAGGATTCTATAGGAATGAAGGCAAGCCATCGAAGGCATTGTGATCCTATAGGAAATGTTTTGTTGGGAAATCTTAGGTCCAGCCATCTGTTACTTTAACATGCACCACCTACTGATGCACTGCTGCAGAAAAAGTGCAAGTTTTTGTGGTAAAGGCATTCCCCAGTGGAACTGTCCACTTTCAGCAGCATAATACTCTGAGCAACACTGAAAAAATGGTGTGAGAATACACTTTAAAACAAATTGCAAACAAAAGTTCAGCAAGTTTACTTGGCAAAATTCAAAGCATATGTGGAATGTGTGGGACAAATGAGCAGAATCTATGAAGTCCCCACCTTGCAGTTTGCAGGACTCAAAGGCTATTTCGGCAGCACAAAGAGGTCCTAATCTACATGCATATCAGAAGTTTGTGTGAGTTTATTAAAATTTTATTTCGTTTAATTAGTTAAAATCATTTTCGGTGACAATTTCCATATCAGTTAGCCCGACATTAACATCAGACTTATACAATGCAGCACCAAAAGATCAAAAGTCCAAAAGCCTTCTGCCACAATATTCTGTGGTTTACCTTAACTAAATGTGGTGCATCATGCCGGGTAAGCTGAAAGTGGGGGAGCTGGTCCCGGCAGGCAATCCAAGAGTGTTTCAGCACCTGCTCAGCGGAATAACGCTGATGAGGGTCCACGTGAAGCATATGAGACAAAAGATCCTATGGGAATTTAAAAAAAAGAAAATAAAATAAAAAATAAAAAAATAAATTAAAAAAACCTTTTAGGTCATCTTCGTTTCATCTGAAACCCTGGTTACAGCTTCAGAATCCCATTAATCTCAAACTATGGTTTTGCTTAAACAAGAACAAGAGGCATTCACATAATTTATCCATTATTGCTAAATTGTATTTAAACAGGGAAATCCCTCATTTTAGAGCAATTAGGGGTCCAAGTCTCCAATAGGGATGGAAAAGATTACATTTTACCTTAGAGGAGTCAGACACTGTGTCCCAGTTTCCTCCACTGAGAGAGAACTTGCCACTGCCAATACGCAACAGAATCTCCTCAGGGGTATCGTTAGGGCCATTAGCAAAGGGGGTATATCTACAAAGATTGGGGGGGGAAAAAGCTTCATAACAGCTCACATTCTGGGACCATTTTAAATCAGATGTTTGATAACATGCTTCATTTACTGAATTGTGTATGTAAATTTTTTGGAACTCCCAGTCAATATGGAATCATCTGAAATACATTCACTTTTGATTTTTACAAATAGCACATTATGCTACAAGCTACAACATATTCAAAAGTGTTCAAATGCCCTGAAAGTGCAGTTGCAAAATAGTGTGAATTCTTAAATGTGTTAAATCAACCAAATAGCTAACTGTTAAAAAACACAAATGGGGTCCCTCAGGATTGGGAGTTTTATTCACAGGACTAGTATCTAGTAACAGTAAAAGCTTCACAACATGACATATAGTACTGTGCGAAAGTTTTAGGCAGGTGTGAAAAAATGCTGTAAACAAAGAATGCTTTCAGAAATATAAATAATGATTGTTTATTTTTATCAATTTACAAAATGCAAAGTGAGCGAACAAACAAAAAAATCTAAATCAAATCAATATTTGGTGTTACTACCTTTTGCCTTCAAACCAGCATCAGTTCTTCTGGCCCCCACAGAGCCCTGATCTCAACATCATCCAGTGTGTCTGGATCACATGAAGAGACAGAAGGATGTGAGGAAGCCTACATCCACAGAAGATCTGTGGTCAGTTCTCCAAGATGTTTGGAACAACCTACCAGCCGAGTTCCTTCAAAAACTGTGTGCAAGTGTACCTAGAAGAATTATGATGCTGGTTTGAAGGCAAAAGGTAGTAACACCAGATATTGATTTGCTTTAGATTTTTCTTTAGTTCGCTCACTTTGCATATATTATTTATATTTCTGAAAGCATTCTTTGTTTACAGCATTTTTTCACACCTGCCTAAAACTTTTGCACAGCACTGTACTTTCATAAAGAGAAACCTTATTATAACTAGATCATCTGAAGTAAAATTGGCTTGAGCTGGGCAGGAAATTTTGCTGAATGCTGATCTCTACTTCAACTCAATGTTAGATGTCACCAGTACAGCAAAACAGGAGACTGGTTAAATTTATGTTAATATGTTTGCAAACTGTCACGTATTCTATCCAACCGGTTAAAGATAACCATAACTTTAAAAACAGGAGTGGATTAGTATTAACAAAAGCAAGATTGATTTAAAAAAAGAACAATTTCTAAGGCTCAGGAAGAATGCATTAGATACATTGTATTTTAAAATATAACCTTATTATTCAGAAAAAATGGTTTACCATAAAAAGATTGTTACTGCAGCTTGTGCACTGTGCAGATTCAAGGAACACTTACCCAGCCAGCATGGTATACAGAAGAACTCCCAGACTCCAGATGTCACAGGCTGCATCATAACCTTGCCGCATCAGTACCTACAATGTAAGCATACAGTAATGCAAATCAGGTACATTGCAACATGTAAACACAAGTATTACCAAAAATAAGGCCTTACTTAAGACAAACCTTTAAACGCAACACTATCAGCTCAATATATGACAGCAGCTAGTATAAGCAGTTTGGGCAGTGTTTATTTTGCCTACGGAGGATGATAGATTTTCATTTAGCTTAGGGTTTGTCCATTTAAAAATGCTATAATTTTTATTTCTTTTATTACTGTAACACCATGTAAAGCTATGAAAATATTGCACATACTGGCATAAAACCATATAATATATACATATACACAAACACAAACATTTTTCTGAGAGCACGATTCTTATTAGAATGCAATATGCTTGGCATCAAAGGAGTCAAGACATGCTTGGCTGAACTGAAACTCTTCAATATTCTATTAACTATTAAAGTCTAAAACAATAACTGATTAACATTCACTTTGGCACTCTAAAACCAGCCAACTAAACCAGAAGGATAACCCTGAGAGAACAGAATGTTCAGCAGTACAGTCAATATTTCAACAAATTCATGTGTTTACATTTGTAAGAAAAATAACAGGTTAAGGTGGTCAAGATTCATGATATGTTAAAACTGTGAATCTCCCGCACCTCGGGTGCCACAAAGTTGGCAGTATAGCAGGGTGTAAGCAGCAGGCCATTGTCTCCTCTCAACTGCTTGGCAAAGCCAAAGTCACAGATTCGGATTGAATCGGGGTTCCCTGAATCATCCATGTAGAGAATGTTGCTGGGCTTAAGGTCCCTGTGAACCACCTGTTCAGGGGAGATGGGCAATTAAAAGAGAGAAAAAAAAAAAAAAAAAAAAAAAAGGTTATGAAGGTTTGGAAGGCTAGACTGGCTAGGAACATGAGTGTTTAATGTTACAAAATATGAAATGTATCGGTTTCAACATATTGGAAATACTGCAACTGCATGCTATAAAGAGGGTATAACAATGCTGTTTCTCTTAACAAGGTATACCAATCGATTGGTGGACTATCCTTTCTATGAGCTCTATGAGAATCCCACACAAAAACATGACGTTGATAAGCAGTTGCGGTAATGGATCACTGGATGAATGGACTACTGAGGCTTTTGTTTTCGGTTACAATGGATTAAATCTAAAAAAAAAAATTTAAGTTTGTGATGAACATCATACATTGTGACAAATTATTAAAACATTCTAAAGAATCTAGACTACACTATTTCAGTTAGACAGATGGAATATGGACAATTAAAACGAAAGAAATAAAGTGTGCAGTTTTGGGGAAAAAAGGTGTGCAGTAGTCCAAGGTCACAAAGGAACTTTTAAAGTCTCTTTCACACAGATTATTTTTTTTAAAGTTCTTAAGTACATCATTAGTAATAGACTAACAGCAAAGGCGTGCATGGCAAAATTCCAACGAGAAAGTCATTGCTCTCCCAAAGAACATAACCCCCTACATCACATCAAACCAGAAGCCTATTATAAAAATGTTTGTGTACGGATAAGACCAAAACAGAAATTTTTTATTTTTATATACAGCGGAATGGACTAAAATTCCACTAAGCCGATGTGGAGATCGGTAGTCCCTAGAAATTAATTTTGAATTATTCCATATCTTATTATTTTTGATATAAGTTTTTGAGCCACATTATTATCTGTTCTTCCAATGCAGATGCTATTGGTAGAGTAAAAATAAACAAGTGGTAAATTTAAGCATAGCAGTCCCAATAGAGTGAAAGTACCTCAAGATCTCCATATTAATTTCCAGGGATCCTTCAATACACAAAGCAATGTTATATATGACTTTGTTGGGTTTTGAGCTGCATTTTTACAGCACTGAATTTGTCTCACCCCTTGGCAGTGCAGGTAATCCACAGTTTTGGTAATGGTGTAGAGTACAGCACTGGCCTCTCGTTCTGAGAAAAACTTCTGCCTGAGAATCTTATCCAGCAGCTCCCCACCCTTCATCAACTCTGTCACCAGGTACACAAATCGTCCTTCGTCGTACACCTGCGACACACAGAAAAAGGTAACAACAGCTCAGTCACGCTCTGATACACACTGACAGATCTACACTGATGAGGCCTACAGAGGTGAATTTGGGACAGAGACTCACATCTTTCAATGTGATGATATTTGGATGCTGCCCATACCGCATGAGAATCTCTATCTCCTCTGATGGGTCTCGCTTACTTTTGTCAATAATCTAAGAGAAAAAGGAGTTTGTTGAAATATATTACTTTTCAAAAGTTGAAAAATATTACTGACAATGACACCTACACAATGAACTCCATTACATAATAAGGAATGTAAAAGAAATACATTTCAATTTAAAACAATATAATGACGTTTGATAGATTTAGTGTAAACACTCGCCTAATAACTTTTTTAAACAGTTTTATAAGAGATGCTGCAGTAGCATAGAACACATCCTTTGCATATACTGCCCTCTACTGGCAACGACAAATACTTCTATCCATCCTTTTATGTTTATCAAACTGCCCCTTTAGGAAATGCCTTTTTTTGTTACATAACATCACTCACCTTGACTGCAAACTCCATTGTAGTGACTCTATGGATGCAGCGCTTGCATATAGAATAAGAACCCACACCAATGTCCTCCTTGAGTTCATACACATCAGAGAACAACGCAGTGCCACTGTGCATCTGTGAAAACATGAAAACATTAACTCACTATCAAAGTTGTTAGCTGAACGTGCCAAAAAGCACACTTTTATTGCATGTCCAGAAGCTCAGGCTGACATAGCATACAACACTCAAAACCACTGATGCTTGACATAATGTTTTTGTGATCACGGGCACGTTTCATTTGCAGTTTGCTATTCATTCTTGAAAGTGCTATTTGCACTCAACACTGAATTACTGTCGTTACTAAAAAATACCCCCTCAAGTGAGGAATTATTGACTTTTCAAAGACCTTATCCCTTAAAGATCAACTTAAAAATTAACTTAGATGATACAAAAATACTGAAGTGTAAGATCTTTGTCTGATGTTCATTTTCATCACAACAGCAATCTTTGCCTAAAAGCTACATTGGAAATACAGCACCTCGAAATGAACAGCAAATCCTTTAATGAACATGAACATCAACAGTTATCTGCTTTAAACATATTAACATTTATACAGAGTTTATCATATCGAAACCACTGCTTTTACTAATTCAACCTCTTCTATATTTCTAAAATTTATGTTTGGTGGCTAACCGATCACAAGTCAGTGAAGAGACTCAGTAAAGATGTTATTCCCACTTCAGAATGTGTCTCAGAGCATATGACTGGTTTGGGCGGTCAATAACATTTAACCTGAAAGATAAACAACGGAACTTGAGAAACCCTCAACCACCCTAGTGCTATCTTTAGGCTCACTCTGCTGTGAAATGGCATTGTGAATTTTGAAGAATTTGATTTGGGCAGTCAGAAAGTTTTCTTTCTTAGAATTCAGTCACAAACTGAATTTAGATTCACAAACAAAAGTCTAACTTGCACACATTGCATCACCAAAACTAAAACTAGCATTCCCTCAAATCAACACAGAGGTAAATTCTAAAAATGACAATGACTGCAGTAACCCACATACATATACACTAAAAATATGCTGAGTCACATAAAGTCTCTTTAGCCTGTGACTAAGGCTATTAGTATATTTAAGAGGACAAAAGTAACAGCAATGTTTCACCACTAACTGCCAAAGAAAGGCAATGGTAGCCATTTCAGAATAATATGTAACAGATACTGTTCCTTTCCTGTTAAACTAAAATCTTGTAAAAGAAAAAGTATAGTAAGTAATAAACTTTTCAAAAAAAGCAAATGCAGTTTTCTGTAAAAAATTGTTTTTACATACAAATTTTTACTTGAACAGGTTCATTTGCTAAATACCGTAGCTTCTGTTAAACTGTTCTCAAAAAACACAGAATGTGCATGGGTCTATGGCTATCAGTATAGCCTACCTGAACGATGGGGAGGATGTTGACTAGAGGAGAGTTCTTGCTCTCCTCCAAGGAGGCTGGTGCTACAAAGCTGAAGCCTTTGAAAAGTTGGTGCGCATTTGCACTGGGAGGAATGCCTGGTGAGTCTGATTAGAGGTGTAGACATACAGACAGACAGACACAGGTCTGAATTTACCACTGAAAGTCAACTGTCAATTAAAAAAATGAAAGGGGGGGGGGGGTTGCACACACAAAAAACTAAGCATGATTACTTTTACCTTTTGGGGTTTTGGCTGTGAACTCAGGGTCAAAGCAGAACGTGTCATCTGGTTTTCCCGCTGCTGGTTTGAATGGAGGCTGGAGTTCTCGTCTGTAAAGTTTCTGTAAACAGTTGCCAGAAAGTATGTGGCTATTGATTAGATTATTTAAGTGATGTTATGATTAAATTACACGTACATGTGCACAAATTTCGTGTTCAAAAGTTTGTTTAAAGCTGAATGAGAAATCAGTTCTAAACACTATATTAAATGGCCATCTATTTTATTCCAGAACATTTTAAGAAGAAAACTGTTTTTTTAAACTCAAGTACTGATTTTTTTATACTACAGCAATGGTTGAGAAAAAGGCAGTTGTCTCTTCTGGTCCCAGGTCTAAAAAGGTCAGCAGCAGCAGGCACAGCAGACAGTCTGGTTTGAAAATAGTCTTTTTAATTTAGCATGTGGGCCTTTCTACACCTGTTCAGATTGAGCTGCATCTGACTGAAGGTGGACAAGTTGAGTTGCAGCTGACAAGCTGTACTGTAGGGGTGGCACAAAGATAGATTAACCACCTCCTCTCTCCAGGAGTGCCCTTCCCTCCACTTCATGGTCAATCAAGTACCACTGGCATCTAAACACTCCTTGCTGTGTCTATTAGTGCAAACAGCCAGAGCTGGCCCGCTGCCTGACCGTCTGCCACATTCCACTACCATGGTGCATGAGAATGTGAATGATCTAAAATGGCTTAAGGAAGCATAAGTTACAGTATTTTATGATCACCCTCAAGGTCAAACCTGAAATCAAAACATACTTTTTGACTAAGAGATTAAACATTTTTACGTTGGTAAAAGAGTTAATGATTATTTGACATATGTTAAGACGTTTATACTGTACCAAAATACTGGAAAACAAGCAAAACTATGTGTCTATACAGGACTAGGAAACAAATCCCTGCAAAGCTATACTTTATTTCTGTAACATGTAACATCTCTTAGCCATCCTACATTTACATCCTATTCTGAGGTGGCAAATACAGCCAAATTATTTGCAATGCCAAATTCAGAAGATGCTAATGTACATTATAAAGTGTATTTTTTGCACATTTGAGGTTACCACTCCCTTTGCATAGAATATGAATGTATGAACAAAAAGGGTGATTTGGCTGTGACTTAAGTAGCTCATACTCACGTTCCAATCTATAGTAGAGAAGAAAGCATGCCGTTTGATTTCCTCTACTCCATCAGAACCTGCTCCTGAAGATTCATTTATAAAAAAATAAAAAAGTAAATCTTGTGCTGCATCTTTGGATATTACTGTTCATGTGTTATGATTATGATGAGAAATTAAGTGCCATTTTACCTAAACGATTAGCTGGATTTCTTTTGAAGAGCATTCGCAAAAGACTCTGTGCTTCCACACTTAAAAATTGTGGCATTCCCAATTTTGCTCTGGTTAAGAAATAGTAATAAATAATTTGTAATAAAAACAAATAGGGATGATACATAGTTAGAGCATGTTAGTCATATTCATTTGGGCTTTAATATTATGTAAACAGTAAAAGGTAATAATAAAATAATAAAAAGCTTTTCTGTTGCTAAGCATAAATGACTTATGCTTGACCATAATCAAAGATTTACTTATTGCTTATCCATCATACAGTGATGTTCCACTCACTTGAGAATCATATTCATAGTCTCATTCCGGTCTTTTCCTTGAAACGGTAGTGTCCCTGTCAGCATTTCAAACTAAAACAAGAAAAAAAATTTGTAGCAACCACATAGTTTGTTAGAACACTGAAAAAAAAAAAACTGAAAATATTACCCTAGAGTAAAAGTAACAGCTCAGGCATTCTTGTCAAAATATACTTTTGTGGGTAGGCTGTTTTGCTTACAGAATAAACTAAACTGAGCTAAGGATTTGGAACATAACCATTTTTAATTGTTTAAATTTCCCCCAGGATAAATAAAGCATGTATGCATGTATCTATCATTATCTCTTCAGTTAGTCAGCTCATTATCTAAAAATGATAAAACACTGAACAGCAAAGTAAGGAAGATCTACTCTCCAATTTAATACTTAAATACTGGTTACAGTTGGTAGCATAAAGTAATTTTGCATTTTCTGTTTGGCAACTACTCCTACAACCCGCAAAAATACCTTCAGAGGGCAGTGGGGAGTAATGTCTGGCTAATTGATATTTGTTAAAAATAGCACATACATACACACACTGCCTAGCCCAAAAATGTCTAATATTTTGTTTGACCGCCTTTAGCTTTGATTACATTTTATTTGCATTAATTCTCTGCCAAGATTTGATTATGGGAGAGTCAGTCAGACCGCTGTTTGAAGTCTTCTCCAGCACATCATAAGGATTGTCAATGTGGTTAAAGGTCTGTGGTGGCAAATCCAAACTTGAAAATGATGTCCCATGCTCCCTGGAACACTCTTTCACAATTTAAGCCCAATAAATCCTGGCATTGTCACCTTGGAATATGCCCATGCAATCAGGGGAAAAAAAAATCCATTGATGGAAAAGGTTTCATTTAAACACAGCTTTTCAGTCCTAATACCCTGAGTTCTCAATGCATTTTATGAGGAAAGGTATTTCCTTTTACTGTTAAACATAGTGAGTTCTAATGGCATGTTTGTTTATAAAATATGAAGCTGCTCACTGCATCATTAAAGGGTTAAATAACTTGTTGCCAGCTGAAATATATTACTCACTGCAGTACTTGCAGTACCCAGTGGAAGGCTCTTATGCATGTATTTATGAATGTTTGTGTGACTATAAGCATATGTACATATTATACAGTACTGTGCAAGTTTTAGGCAGGTGTGAAAAAATGCTGTAAACAAAGAATGTTTTCACAAATGGAAGTGTTAATCATTTATTTTCATCAACCAACAAAATGCAGTGAATGAACAAAAGAGAAATCTAAATCAAATCAATATTTGGTGTGACCAGCCTTTGCCTTCAAAACAGCATCAATTCTTCTAGGTACACTTGCAGTTTTTGAAGGAACTCGGCTGGTAGGTTGTTCCAAGCATGACTGTGTTTCAACCTACGTGTGACACTGAAGATCATTAGCACCTGTTTGGTAAAATTGGTTGATCATACACCTGACTATAATGCTACAAAATCCCTGACTTTGTGCAAGTGTACCTATAAGAATTGATGCTGGTTTGAAGGCAAAAGGTAGTAACACCAAATTTTGATTTGATTTAGATTTTTCTTTTGTTCGCTCACTTTGCATTTTGTAAATTGATAAATATATATATTTCTGAAAGCATTCTTTGTTTACAGCATTTTTTTCACACTTGCCTAAAACCTTTGCACAGTACTGTATATAAATATATTTTGTTGTTACAAGGGTTTTTAGATTTTCATAGTTAGTCATAGTTACTAGTGTGTGTGTGTGTGTGTGTGTGTGTGTGTGTGTGTGTGTGTGGGGGGGGTTTCTCTCACCATCAGAACACCAAGAGACCACCAGTCAGCACTCTGTGTGTGTCCTCTCCTGTTGACCACCTCAGGGGCCATATATTCCACAGTGCCACAAAAAGAATAAGCTTTTCTATCCTGGTCTACTGATTCTTTACTGAGCCCAAAGTCTGCAAAAGGAGCATCGATGTGTTAGTGCTGTAGGTGAACACAAAGTGTTAATCAGAGCAGTAGGCCTTTAAAACATGCAACAAAATCAGTATATTAGAAACTCCAGAATAAAGCTATATATTTTCCATGCGTGTATGGAAATATCTCCTACAACATGGCAAAAAAGAGAGATGTATGTACCTGTTAACTTGATATGTCCAGCTTCATCAAGCAAAATGCTGAAAATTAAAATCAGATTCTCCAATACAGGTACAAATATACATGGATGCAATAAAACAAAAGAAAATAAAAACACAAACAAAAACAAACAAAAAAAAAAATCACAAATATTCAAACCTGTCATACTATACTGACTGAATGACTTTAACCCATTATTTCATAATTTACATTAATTTATATTATTAATGGTCAAAACATTAAAATATTAAGCAGTCTTTGTTTAAAAATTCTTACATAAAAGTGACCTTCACACAATTAACTCCTAAACATACCTATATAGCTAGCTACATACCTATACAGATATATAGATAGTAAGCGGTTACTTTACTTTTCAGGCTTCAGGTCTCTGTAAACAATGCCTAGGTTGTGAAGGTGATCCAATGCAAGGGCCAGCTCTGCAAGGTAGAATTTCACATCCTCCTCTGTAAACATAACCTATTAAGAACTGAACAGATTTACTCTCTGATCTTTGCACAAAACAAAAACAAACAAAAAAAACACAAAACAAAAAAAACAAACAAAAAAACCCCCACAAAAACAAAAATTCAACAGCATCCACGGTCACACAAAACATGAGAAAGTAAGTTATTGTTATACAGATTACACAGTACAACACCCACAAAAAAAAAAACAAAGCTACACAGCTCCAAACAGAGATAAACATACATGTACACAGTAAACGAACAAATACATGACAAAATTATTAAAAATTATTTTTAATATAAAAGTAGATCATGGCTGGCAAATGTTCAGTTCAAATCTTAGCTTGAGAAGTTAAATAAATAAAGGTTTTGGTGGAAAAATTTAAATAAAACATAAGAAAGCTCTTAAATGTAATCGTGACAGTTACAGCATTTCAAAATTCATTCACAATTATTGTCTACTTCAATGTTTATTTTAAACACCTTATTTGACACAAAGTTGTGGCTAATGGGTACCAACAGATACCAAATAATAGGTACTATCCTTCGTACTGAGTTGATAATGAACCCAAAAATGTCATCTTAAACTAGTCAATGCTTATTAATATTTATATAATGTGAATTTGACATCAGAATTTGTATAGAATAAGGTAAAGCTCCATGCTTAGAGCCTTTTATGAAAAGTTTGTATACAACAGGCTGCAGCAAGCATTATGTATGAGATTTGTGAGCTTTGTTGATACACTCTAAAAAGAATATACAGTACTGTGCAAAAGTTTTAGACAGGTGTGAAAAAATGCTGTAAACAAAGAATGCTTTCAGAAATAATGATTGCAAAATGCAAAGTGAGTAAAAAAAAAAAAAAAAAACCCTAAATCAAATCAATATTTGGTGTTACTACCTTTTGCCATCAAAACAGCATCAGTTCTTATAGGTACACTTGTCAGGGATTTTGTAGCATTATAGTCAGGTGTATGATCAACCAATTTTACCAAACAGGTGCTAATGATCATCAATGTCACGTGTAGGTTGAAACACAGTCATGTTTGGAACAACCTACCAGCCGAGTTCCTTCAAAAACTGTGTGCAAGTATACCTAGAAGAACTGATGCGTTTTGAAGGCAAAGGCTGGTCACACCAAATATTGATTTGATTTAGATTTCTCTTTTGTTCATTCACTGCATTTTGTTGATTGGTGAAAATAAATGATTAACACTTCCATTTTTGAAAGCATTCTTTGTTTACAGCATTTTTTCACACCTGCCTAAAATGTTTGCACAGTACTGTACATAAACACTTGAAAGAATATACAAATAATTTATTTTATTAAGGATTAGTCTGGTCAACTAGCCAGCACAAAGCATGAATAAGAGATATACTTGTTACTCTTGTTTTGAGTACTTATTGTTGAGGATGTTTAAATGACAAATACTTTGAACATCTAAGCTGCATACCTACATTTAAGTTCATGTTCATTTTATGTTCAAACTTTCTTAAATAAAAAATTGCATAGGTAGTTCAAGTATGTTTTAAAAATGAGACCCTGATATGGAACGATTATATAATTAACTTAATCGTTAACACATTGACACAATGGAAAGAGCAGTTGTGCATAAACAGAAAGTAACAGTTCCTATGCTTATTTAAGTCTCTTTGCAATCCCTCCAATTTATGTGCACATGATTGCTTGTTTATTTATTTATTTATTTTTATTTTTTTCCCTCTACACAGACAAAATGATGTAGCAAAAGATCTTTATTAGATGGCTATGAATAAGGCAGCCTTGGCAATTTGTTCACTGTAGTGTCTAGAGACTACATCAAACAATTGCTGAAAGCTGTCATTTAAAATACTTTAACCCACAATTAATTAGGGCCTGGACAGTGCTTTATAATAGGAAATTATTTTCATTCCTTTCTTAGATACACAGCCACAATGAACAGGAATATATGAGGGCCTTCGCGGCAAGGAACCTGATAACCTAAATCACTGAACTTAACCAGGAATCATGACTGGTTAAGAATGCTATTAAAAAATGTTAGAGCAGTGAAAATAAGGATGCTTACCTCTTTGGATAAGCGAGTAAATACATCTCCACCCCTGAGAAAATCCAAAATTAAATAGAGCTTCCCTTCTGTCTGAAAGGCTGTGAGAGAAAGGCAGAAACACTGCATAAGACACATTCACATACATACACATGCATCAAATCGATTTATGTTTCATCAGTAACTCCTGCTATATGATAACCTCAACCAAAGCACTAAATTATACACAACTGAAGCCACATACTAGATGTAACTTGGCAAGCAAACATGCTGCTTCCAGCAAACAAAGTGCCGACCTTAATCAAACGACAGGAACGGACTGAGTAGCACAAGCAAAACCAAGCAGAATATGAAACAATTCCATCACTACACAAAAGCCTGTTAGAAAATTTTACCATGCCGACAGGCATGATAGAGCTAACTGAACAATGAGAGAAAGATAAGAAACACAGATAGAGAGAAATTGAGAGACACACACTGAGGTTAATCTGACCTTACCATAGTGCAACTTTACAATGAAGGGATGATTCACTTCCACCAGAATATCCCGCTCCATCTTAGTGCGAACCCTGTCCCTCACTGTCAACAGGACACAGAATGAGGCATTAGGGCATTTGGCATAAATAAATGTAAAAAAAAAGCACTGTTTGTGACTCATAGATGATGAATCACCTTTTAAAGATGCCTTTTTGAGGACCTTCATTGCATAAAGCTGACCAGCATCTGGACCCATAATCTTCCGCACCAGGAACACCTGAGACCAAAAACATCAGGATTTGATTAACCAAAAAGATCAGCATAAAGATTGGACAAGCTATTTGTATCCTAGATAAGGAACTTTCACCATCTAGTTGAGATACCCACTGCACCATGGTGCTAAAACAATATGAGAGAGGGTCTCTGAGCTAGCAAATAAATGTTAAAAAAAAAAAAAAAAAAAAAAAAAAGAGGGTCTTAAAAATTTGTTAAATATTTTTTCCTTGACTGCTGTTGCATGGCAATTTAAAATAAATCAGAAATGTAAAAAGTCCTTTCATTTTTAGGAAAGAGGAAAACAAGCATTCTGTCTTTGATGCTCCTCCTCACAGCTGAATTTTTTGAGACATGGATTCGACAGCAAGCTGGTTTTATATTTCTCAAGTAGCCACTGACCGATAAGCCTTGCAGGATAAAGCTTTGTCAGGTATTTTATTTATTCAGCATACATTTTTAGTCAGACAGAAATCCAGACTTTTGCTGGGCATGTCATTTAGGCTACATGTCTTCTGTGAAGAAAAACTTCCAACACTTTTTGCTTTGTGGCAAGATACGTTATCACTCTGAAAGGCCTAATCCTATTGCTTTGGTCAACATCTTTCCTTTCATACCCCTCAAATATTTTTCCTAGTTTTGCTCTCCTTGATATGAGGTTTTCCCCTCTAATTAAAACGTCAAATTCAGACTTTAACCGTTTTTTTGTTTTTTTAAATAATTCAACATTACAAAAAACAGTGAAAAAAGAAAAAGAGAAACCAAGACAGGGGTAAATACTTTTTCATAGTGCTGTAAATGGGAAATATTACCTCCTTACACAAATCTAACCTTTTAGTATTAAATGTTTTCAATTGCACATCAAAACATAAGTTCTGAGAACTCTGCCATAAACAGAAATAAAACTACCTTTTCGAAACACATTCAACGAAGAGGTTAAATTTAAGAATAATTGAGTGATGTTTTGTGCTGATAATTAATTCAGCTAACAAAGGTACAATGGTGCCTTGACTTACGAGTTTAATTCATTCCATGATGGAGCTCGAAACTCAAATTACTTGTATGCCAAATCAATTGAAATGCCATTAATCCATTCCCCCCCAAAACACAGCATTTTTTTGGTTACATAAGAAAAATGTGCTTATAAATAATATTGTATAAAACCACAATACAATAGAATGTAATGCAATAATCTGGTTTTATTAAGTATAATGTGCAGCTTTTGCCTTGGAGATCTAACCCAGCCACTAGGGATGCAAAAGCCAGTGTATTTCTTCGTGCCAGTCCCAAGCCTAGGTAAATGGGGAGGGTTACGTCAGGAAGGGCATCCGGTGTAAAACTTTGCGAAGTCAATATGCGGACAACGATGCAGAATTCTATACCGGACCGGTTGAGGTCCGGGTTAACAATAACCGCCACCAGTACTGTTAGCCTACAGGGTGCTGGCGGAAGTTGGACTACTGTTGGCCAAAGGAGAAGGAAGAGGAGGAAGGCATGTCCAGATGGAGAAGGAGAGAAAGAAGGGGAGGAGAGTGGAAGTAAGGGTAGGGACTTTGAATGTTGGCAGCATGACTGGTAAAGGTAGAGAATTAGCTGATATGATGGAGAGAAGAAAGGTTGACATTTTGTGTGTGCAAGAGACTAGATGGAAGGGTAGTAAGGCCAGGTGTATTGGAGGAGGCTTTAAACTCTTCTACCATGGTGTGGATAGAAGGAGGATTGGTGTAGGTGTTATCCTAAGAGTATGTGGAGAGTGTTTTGGAGGTGAAGAGGGTGTCAGGGAGGGTGATGAGTTTGAAGCTGGAAGTTGAAGGTGTGATAATGAATGTTGTTAGTGCTTATGCTCCACAAGTTGGTTGTGAGATGGAAGAGAAAGAAAAATTCTGGAGTGAGTTAGATGAAGTGATAGAGAGTGTACCCAGGGGAGAGAGAGTGATGATTGGTGCAGATTTTAATGGTCATGTTGGTGAAGGGAACAGAAGTGATGAGGAGGTGATGGGTAGGCATGGTGTCAAGGAGAGGAATGCTGAAGGTCAGATGGTTGTAGATTTTGCAAAAAGGATGGAAATGGCTGTAGTTAATACTTATTTGAAGAAGAGGGAGGAGCACAGGGTAACGTATAAGAGTGGAGGAAGATGCTAACAGGTAGATTATATCCTTTGCAGGAGTGTCAGTCTGAAGGAGATTGGAGACTGCAAAGTAGTGACAGGGGAGAGCATAGCTAAACAGCAAAGGATGGTGGTCTGTAAGATGACCTTGGAGGTCAAGAAGAGGAGCAAAGTGAGGACAGATTCGAGGATCAAGTGGTGGAAGCTGAAGGAGGAGGACTGCAAGGTAGCATTCAGGCAGGAGTTAACACGGGCACTGCAGAAATGATAAGGCAGAAAGCTAGATATGTACTTGATGTGACATCTGGAAGGAAGAAGGAGGATAAGGAAACCTGGTGGTGGAACCAAGAAGTCCAGGAGTGTTTTCAAAAGAAGGGGGAGGCAAAGAAGACATGGGACAGTCAGAGAGATGAAAAAGTAGGCAGGTGTGCAAGGAGATGAACGGCAGGCTGAAGAAAGCAGTGGCAAAGGCCAAAGATAAGGTGCATGGTGAATTGCATGAGAGGCTGGACAGTAAAGAGGGAGAAAAGGACCTTTACCGATTGGCTAGACAGAGAGACAGATCTGGGAAAGGTGAATAATGTAAAAACAAACACTTTCAATCAGACAGGGACTTACCTTTCCAAATGAGCCTTGGCCCAGGACTTTGAGTAGCTCAAACTGGGAAGGGTCTGCTTTCTCACAACCCTCCTTCACATGATGAGTAATAGGGATCTCTTTATAGGACCCTTCATCCTGTAGGGCAAAGCACGTTCAGAACAATAGTTTTTACAAAAATGTTTGGGCTTCTTAAGAATGTAGGATGGCACCTGTCAACTAGCAGTTTCTAGAAAGGTTACACATAAATTTTGTTTTTTTTCCCCCATCAAGAAAACTTTGCCTAGCCTCTAAACATGCATTTCAGCTACTAACCACAAACACACATTTCCCACCACACCAAGTTGTTTACAGTCTGATTGTTCATGAAAACAGCTTAAATGTGTCATTGTCCATTTGAAAATGACATTCTGTCCAACCCACCATTAATATGAAGGCTGAGGACTTTGGATATACAATGCACAAGTCTGAATATAGATGTTAGGCAAACTAACCCCCTGGAGAAAAGAGTGTGAATCAGTATTCCCTGCTGGCTGAACCTATTATAACAGCCAACTAAACGGCATGCCTCATGGAGAAGTGTGCCACAGTAATTAATTGGCTCCTTCGAGTCAGAAAGCTAGTGGGTGCAGAAGCAAGGCAGGATGGGCCTCTCGGCAGACTTAACACAACCTGAGAAAAGAAGATAACTCCAGGCCACCAGGGTGTAAATGTGGACAAAAGTACCTTTCACATCAGAAGAGTGAGGAGAGAAAAACAAAAATCCTGCATGCATTAATAATAGGAGAGAATTTTATTGGTGAGGCCCACTGCTACGGACAGAGCTGAAGAAAAGTCTTTGCTACAGAGAGACACTAATCAGCTTAAATGGATGGAGATCTGACCTACTGCTATTCCACACAGCAGATCCCAGGTTCAAATCCCACTTCTAGCACTACCACCACTGGGACCCTGAGTAAGACCCTTAACCCTGAATTGCTCCAGGGGGACTTTCCCTGTAATTAGGACATGGAAGTCGCTCAGGATAAGAGCGCCTGCTAAATGCCGCAAATATATGTGTAAATGTAGCTGGAGACAGACACATAGCTTCCACCAAGATGTACCATGGGGTCCTTCATGAGATATAATAATAGGAGTTAAAAAAAAAAAAAAAAAAAAAAAAAAAAAATCAATTAATTTCTTACAGAATTTAGCAGCCGCTCTTATCCAGAGCGACTTCCTCTTAGTGCACCACCTACATTACTTGTTGGGTATTTGCCCACCAACTAAGGGATAAGCACAAACACCCAAACATGGAACTAGTGGCAATGAAAGACTCCCCACAATAGTTTACAATGAAGCCATGATAACGTCAAGTAAAAAACACCATACCCCACAAATGTGAACAAATATACAGCACAGTTTTACTCACACAGTGCATGAAGGACTCTCCCTCTTCCATTGGTTCATCCATGATCTGGTGCCCATTGACCTAAAGACAAACACAAAATTATTCTTCAAAAGGTCTTTGATAGACTATTTTACAATTGCACTGCATCATTATGACCACATGATTGACACTTCCTGTCAAAAGAAGTGGACCACACACCTGAAACCACAGTTGGCCTCTTAATTGATGTGGTCCATAAGCAAATGCAATGCACCCGGAAAGTATTCGCAGCACTCCACATTTCCAGCTTTGGAATAAACTAATTTTTTACCTCTAAATTCTACACACAACACCCTGTAATGACAAAGTGAAAAAAGTTTGCTTGAAACTTTTGCTTATTTATAAAAAATAAAACAAGTACTCACAGCCTTTGCTCAATACTTTTTTTGGAAGCACCTTTGGCATTAAATACAGCCTCAAGACTTTTTGAGTATGATGCTACAAGCTTGGCACAGCCATTTTTTGGCATTTTCTCCCATTCTTCTTTGCAGAACTTCTCAATTTCCATCAGGTTAGGGGGCCTTGATGCACAGACATTTTCAGATTGCGCCAGAGATGTTAACTCAGGTTCAAGTTTCAAAACTTTCTCATGGTCTCAGAGTTCTTCAGGGTTATCATGTGGCTTCTGTCTGGCCACTCTACCATACAGGCCTAATTGGTGGAGTGCTGCAGAAATGGTTGTCCTTCTGGAAGATTCTCCTCTCTCCACAGAGCGATGGTAGAGCTTTGTCAAGAGTTCTTGGTCAACTCCCTGACTAAGGCACTTCTACCCTGATCACTCAGATTGACTAGCTCTAGGAAGAGTCCTGGTTGTTCCAAATTTCTTCCATTTATGGAATATAGAGGCCACTGTGCTCATTAGGATCTTCAATGCTGCAGCAATTTTTCTGTAGCCTTCCCTATATCTGCGCCTCGATTCAATCCTGTCTCTGATATCTTCAATTGCTTGGACTTCATGGCTTGGTTTGTACTATGACATGCACTGTCAACTACAGGACCTGCAACATAGCAAAATGTGGAAAAAGTGGAGAACTGTGAATACTTTCTAGATGCACTGTATAGACAAAAGTGAATAGGTTCAAGGTTGATATCTCAAAAAAACTATTTTCACTGCTTATTTTTTTTAAGCTACCCTTCAATACTGGTGCACTATATAGCTTACATTTCAGAATGTAGTACAACTAGAAAAAGTGCACCCATCAGCTAAGCAGAACCTGATACTAATAAACAGTGAGTGTAGATACAATCAGAGTCTTGTGGGTGTCTTCAATAAAAATCATCATTGTCCAAATAAATGAGAGTTTCTCAATATCTATACAACAGCCAAAAATTTATTCAGTATTTCGTTTGGCGGTTTGCTATAGAGTGAATGAGTTTAATGAAAATCTCCTGTTTGGCTGCTCAGCCAGAGCGGACCATCCGTTTGCATTTCTTCCAGGCCTCTGCATCTTCCTCCTTCAGACCAACTGCCTGTATGTCCTCTCTCACCAGATATATAAACCTTCTCCTTGGTCTTCTACTTTTCTACTCTTGCCTGGTAGCTCCATCCTTTACATTCTTCTCCCAATATAATCCTTGTCTCGCCTCTGTACATGTCCACCATTTCAATCTTGCATCTCTGATTTTGTCTCCAAATTGCCCAACCTGAGCCGTTCCTCTAATGAACTCATTCCAAAGCATTTTCAACACTGTCACTCCCAACGCAAATCTCAGAATCTTTAACTGCTTAGTTTTATTATTTATGATATAATCATTAATCATTATTTGGTTGGTAAATTGGTAATCAAAAGAGCAACTTTTAAATGCAGAAAACATTTTTTTTTTTAATTTTGTATCCAAAACAAAGCATCTATATAATTTCTTGCATTCTATAAAGTGTTGTTTCACCCATAACAATAGCTCATCCATACTTTAGAGGCTACCTCAGATTATTACGGATAATTTCCTTACAAAGGGCAGAACAAGGGGCAGCGGTGGCCAAGTGGTTAGGGAGTTCAAGATTGTGGGTTCAATTCCCCACCGTCACTGCTCCCCGGGAGCGCTTTCAACAGCTGCCCAGTGCTGCATGGTGTTTGTGTGCATGGGTCCAATTTCGCTGTGGTTCATGTGTGCTGTGACCTCGCAATGACAAGGTTGTCACTTTCACTTTCACAAGAGAGAAACAGGCTGGAGCTTATGCAGATAACACTAGAACTAGGCACTGCTTCTGAGCAACAGTGCTGCTCTAAGTCCCCTACTTTGTGAGTGTGTCATGCTGAATCGGTGTGTAGGAGTGGAGTTTCAAGCTGCATCTTTCTGCACCTCCACAGCCTCTATGTGGGAGAAAGTGAGGAGGGCACACACCCGCGCTTCCCCTCGACCATAGAGATGCGCTCATTTGGAAGGAGATGCTGACGTCAGCATCCGTTGAGGTTAGTGGACACGATGGGCAGCTTACGATGTCCCACGCATCCACTACCTCCAACGCCTTCTCTCTGCTGTGAATATGCACCATGACAGAGAACATAAATCACGGATCATTCACCATGAACAAATCCATGGCAAAAAAAAACAAGTTTTTAAATTACATAAATAAGTGGGTAAACAAAAGGAGAAACATGACATTACCTAGTCCAAGAACAAACATGCTGGTTTCACAACAACCATTTTATAAAGGTTGATAAATGACAAATTATATATATATATAAAAATAAATATATAAAGCAAATAAAACAGCAGGTTGAGCTGCTAATGCAAGTCCCTTCTGATCATGTCTTCTCTCTTGTTCATGTTTACCAGAGCTCTGGCACAGACTAGTGATTAGTGCTTTCTGACAGGAACATTCATCTTAATGAAATGAACAGGCAAGCACAAGCTTTCAGCCAAACAAACCATTGGGGCATTCTTGAAAACTGTCAAAGGTTATGTAGCTTTTAAGCACATGTATAATCCCTTTAGAGTCTAACTGTAAATGCTGGTATTCTAGATTAAAGTTATGCAGTAAAAACACAAAAGCTCTGCTTCTGATGATGAAAATACTGCATATGCCTCTGCATCCCCATTTCAAGCCATTAAGAGCCAAGCACTGCATGTCAATCTAATGCATTCTGCCCAATCCTTCAAGAGGATGACTCATACCATTTATTGCTACCACTGAATGGAAATGCTGCATGTTTCTCAAGATGCTCTATATGGGGAAAAACATAATAAAAACCTATTACAGACCTCAAGCCATTTCGTTACACAGGCATTTTAACACTTTGTTGCTTGTTACATGAGTCTACAGCCATGCAGTCTAGGACTGCTTTGGCTACCTTGATGTTTTAGCCATAACACTACACACTGAGCAACCTTAAAATGTGAAGAAATCTTTAGCAGCTAAAAGACTTTTGTAGGCTCTTTTAGGTCCAATTCTTTAGCTGCAACAGTCTACACAAATCAGCCTCTCTGTGTTAATGTGTACCGTGACTCCATTTGAAGAAAACTGTGAGCCACAAAATATCATCTCTCCTTCTTGTGTAATTAAGGAATTAAGGTTAATCCTACACTGTGCATGTAGATGTCTGATGTCACGGGGGTGAGCAGAAGCCGAGTTTAGAGGGACACCTGGACAGACAAAGTGAAGACACTCATAAGAGAAAGCAATCTGGCTTCCCTAAAACGTGAAAAAAAAACCTTAGTATCAAGCTACACTTCTTCGTAAGGGACCACATGCAAGGCGACCCGCTTAAATCCTGATCTTGCTAATGTCTGCTAAACCCGGTTCACGATATTACAGTGTCGCTCTTAGTTACTTAGACTAGCATTGCAAACGACTACGACTAAAGAGAAAAAAGTGTGCACAAAAATAATGTTTACTGGAGAAGAGCACATTTAACATTTAAACGGTCTCGGGCTTTTGTTCAAATGTGCATGTATGTAGGGAAGAGCCATATGGGCAACATGCAAAAGCAGGACGGCTATTGTTAGCCTGTCAATTCTCTACCGATGTGAGCAGTTGAGGGGGTTAAATGATCATTTCAGAGGCTCGAAGATGAAGCCCGAAGCAAGTATCGTGATTTCCATGTCTTACAGAAAGAGTCAAAAATTTGAGCCAAAGTAAAGGCCACATTCGCCGTAAAGAAGCCGGTAAACCGGGAAGCCACTTCAGCGCCCGGGTACAAACTTTCTGACAGGAGATAGGACATAAGACCCCCTCTAGCCAACGTTAGCCGTTATGCTACACGCTAATAGACTAGCTCCGCTAGCACATTTCTGCGCTAGCAAGCTAAGAGCTCGACAGCCGGCTCTTCAAAGAGGCACAAGCAGGCACTTTGTTTCTTTTATCGTCCCTAAAGCGCTCCGCAAAATAAAGGCATCCAGCGACGGACTCAACATACCTCACCACTAACGCTGTGAACCTCCATTTTGTGCCAGGAATCTTGCGGCTGGGCAAAAGGCATCATCCCTGCGCTGCAACTAGAGCCCTGCGCGGCGAGTCATCCTCTCTACCTCAGAAGCTCGGCTGCCCCTCTCAGACGTTCAGTTGTGTCTCGGAGGTAAAAATCCTGACGCCGGGGCGCAGGGCAGCCGGTGGTCGCTGGCGGAGGGTCTGCTTGGATGGACCATACGCAAACCGGACGCCTCTCACTCTCCCATTGACACGAATATGGCCGCCTCCGTGCTACCCACAGCAACGGAGCTGCGCGCTGACGTAGCGCTGACGCACTTCAGTTTAGGATTTCCCCCCATCCATAGGTACGAGATGGAGAATTTTTTTTTAAATATTTCTGTTACTAATAAGTGTGTCGTGTATAAACGAATGTGGATTAAAATATACGTAAAACATATTTTTTAATTGTTAATGTATATTCATTAATTGGTAATAGCCACGCAGCTAGTAATGTTTATTAATGATAATAATAATACAAATAATACCGATTGTTGTTGTTATTATTAATAATATTATTATTATAATTGTCGTTGACATATTATTAGTAGCAGTATTAATAAAAGTAGTAGTATTGTTGTTGATTACTGATTAATAATAGCAAGTGGAGTTTCCATTTTCAGCCATTTTAATGCACATCTGAATTATTCAATTCGGTCCATGGGTGACTAGTTTTACATATTAATAATGAAAGTAGACATCAGTTAACAAAAACATGAAAGAAACTGAAATGAAAAATGAAGAATATATCATTCGTTTATGAGATGTGATTTTCGTGTTGTTTTATCCACCCGCACTTGAATTCTAAGAAAGAAAAGTTGACATTTTAAAATCCACGTGGTCCATCAGTTTACCTCCTCTTTTCTTGTGGAATTAAGGAGCTTAAGGCTCATCCCCTCTATCCTGACCCACACAGTGAGGATAAGTGCCACACAGGGGGCCATATATGTGTTAAGAACACAAAGGTCATCCCAGGTTAAAAATTCAATTTGTAGCATTTTTGGTAATTGCTGATATTTAATTGATCCTTTTTCTAACATAATGGCTAACAATGATAAATAGTGGAGTGTCACAGTCTGTCGTGCACAACCAGAACCACATGCACGACAGATGGCGCTCTGTTCTGACTGAGCACACTTGGGCTCATGGAGACACAGGTGTGCTTCTTTGGGGCTACTATTTAAGCCCCAATGAGTCAGAACAGAGTGCGGGTCATTAACGAGGTGAAGCCTTACTGTTAATGGCGGCATTTTTGGTTCTATGGTTAAGTTTAAGAAAGTTATGTCCTGGATCACTGGCTCTGTGTTGACGTCCTTCCCACACCACGCCACCGTTACATGGAGAAATATAATCTTAGATATGATCTTGGCAGCAAAATGACTGGTTCAAGGTAGAATGAGCCTAACCCAGAGTAACCCTTATTTAAATTAAGCCCACAGCTTTCTGACCTCAAAATACAGCATTGTCCTTTATATGCTTCCTCACCTGTGTTCTGTGAGACATCATGCTCTTGGGGGTTCTTTCCTGCTAAGTATTATATTAATAATGATCATTAAGAAGTGATACCAAAAAATGTAACCAATAACTTTTTACCTCTTCACAAATCTATGCTCTAGGAAAATAAGATATCCTGTGTTTAAGTTCTTGCTGGAGTCAACCATTTATATATTAAAATACTATATATTACTTTTTATGTAGTTATTATATTAATAATACAATATAATAAATAAACTTATTTATACACATTTATGTATAATTTTTTTCTATCCTTTCAGTTGCTCTCTTTAGACGTCAGTTGACTCAATTTCTTTGGGTTCTCTTCATCTTCCTCCATCAAACCAACAACCTGTCTTCTCTATCCTCAACATCCTTGTGACTGCTTGGATAAGTTTTAAGAAATTCATATTTCCTTTATTATTTTTCATGTGAAAAATTATTATTACATATTAAATTCTTTATTAAGAAATGTTCACATATCAATGTCTAATCTTTCTTTTATTTATGGAAAAGAAAGTGGTTTAATTGCAGGTAAACAACCGTCACTATTTATTAAACAAAGATATCCACAAAAATGTGTATTCTTTAGTTAAGTTAGGACACCCTACCCCCTAATACCCAGTGAGACGCTTCTTGTAACATCTACCTCTGACATTGACATCTCTGACATTGCCCTTTCTTGCATGCAGGGATTTCTTGCATGTACAGCCCATTTCAAGTCACCCCAGAGCATCTCAAATGGGATTAAGCTCTTGGCTTTGACTTGGCCACTCCAGTACTCTTCATTTCTTAGTTTTCAGACAATCCTTGGTGGATTTACTGGTGTGTATTGGGTCATTGTCATGTTGCAGGGTCCAGTACTTTCGGCTTTACTTTCTTACAGATGGTCTCACATGTTCCTCAAGCACCCTCTGATACACTATAGAATTCATGGTGGATTCCATGATGGTGAGCTGGCCAGTTCCTGCTGCAGAAAAGCATCTCCAAACCATGACACGCTTCACAGTTCCACGCTTCCATACTGGTTTATGCCATACGTCCTGTTTTGGTGTCCAAATAATTCAATTTTAGATTAATCTGTCCAAAGAACATTATTGCAGAGGTCCTGGTCTTTGTCTACATTCTCTCTGGCAAACTTCTGGCCTTGAAGCTTCTCTTAGAGAGCAAAGATTTCCTAATTGCACAACTCCCATGCAAGTTAAAGTTGTGCAGTCTCTCTCTGATTGTAAAGGCATGCACTTTCACATCATAGCAAGAGCCTGCTGTAGGTCCTGTGATGACATTTTAGGGTTTTTGGAGACCTTTTTTAGTATCTTGTGGTCTGCTCTCGGGATGAACTTGCTTGGACGTCCAGATCTGGGCATGACAGTTGTTTTGGAAGTCCTCCACCTGTAGAATATTTTCCGAACAGTGGAATGGCTGATTGCAAATTCTTTTGAGATCTTCTTAAATCCCTTACCAGACTTATAAACTGCTTCAGTCTTCTTTCTGAAGGCCTCAGCCAGCTCTTTTGATCTCACCATGGTGTTCACTCTCACCTCAACAGTCAGGAGCACACCAAACTAAATATCTGAGGTTTAAACAGGGCAAACCTCCTTCAAAATGCTGAGTAAAGATGTTCTAATCATGTGCACCTGATGTACTACACCTGTGTGTGATTTGATCCATTTTAATTGGGAATAAAGATGGGGTTGGCCTAACTTATTTTCTGCATCAGAAATCACATTTTTGTAGAATTTCTTTTCTTCAGTTTTAATTGTTTAGTTATATAGCTTGAAACTCCCAGTATTGATAGATTAAGATTGAGATTAAGTATCCATATGTCCAAGAGTATTGGACAGATAGGCTTTCATAGGCTGTTTTAATTTTTTCACATGACTGTATACTCCTTTTTGAAAACAATTTGAAATGTGAACATTTTAAAATGTTCAATTCATGTTTTATTTCTATCAATTTATTTTTCATAAAATCCATATAGAAATTATGTTGCAATAACAGACAATTTTGAATTAAATTTTTTAATGGATGAATACCATTCATCCATTAAAAAATACCAGCGGGGCAACGGTGGCCTAGTGGTTAGGGAGTTGCCCCTGCATCGGAAGATTGTGGGTTTGATTCCCTCACCAGTAGGTTGCCCTGAGGTACCCTTGAGCAAGGTACTGTCCCTCATTGCTCCCCAGGCACATTCAATAGCTGCCCACTGTTGCATGGTGTTTGAGTGCATGTGATAAATGCAGAGGCCCAATATTGTGGTGGTGTGCTGTGCTATGACCTCGCAATGACAAGGGTTGTCACTTTCACCATATACATATGGTACATACCTTTGACATATATTCACTAATTTATTTTATAGCATTTTAGCTTCACCTTTTAAGACAAAGTGGTTCTACATATCGTTGTGTTGGAAGCAATATTAGAGATTGAAACCACAGTAATGTTAATGTCATTTATTGATGTAGGACTGGATCCAATCAACGAGACAGTCTGATATGCAGTAAAAAAGGCCAGTCAGATCAATTATCACTGGTAACCTTCCACAGGCACAGTGCGGAGAGGAGGAGGAACTAAGGAGGAACTAGGTTACAGTCACAATGGCTCTGTGTCCCCCTCTCCCTCTGATACAGAGGAATCCTTTAGGTTGGAGGTCATCTCTATGCTTGACCCCAAGTCCCTCTCTGGACTCAGCCCCAAGTCTTCGTCCACTTCTTGAGGTAGGCTGGCTAACAGTTCCTGCCACAGATATCACAGACATCATAAATCAGGACACAAGATCACCAAGAAGCTCACAAGTATTGTGGATCTTTTACACAAATGTTTTCTTTACCTGCTGTTTTTCTGTGTCATTGTTCTTCATTGCTGTTAGTAGACTTTTGGTGAAAGTCCTCAGCTCATAGTACTTCTGTTTTTGGCTCTCTAGCTCATTCTCAAGGTACTGGACTTCTTCATGCTTTATGGAATCAATAGATGTTTTAAAATCACTTAATATACATCAATAAAAAAAATACTGATCTTTTCAAATGTATTTTGTTTCAGGGAAGTGTAGTTCCACATGTGGAAAAAAAAAAAACAAAAAATGAATTCTTCTGGCACAATATATACTAATATATACTGCATTTAATCCAACACTAATTTAAACATTAAAGTTTCTTTTATCACTCCACATTAACTTCAAATTACCTACAAAATATTACAACCTATAGGCTAATTTCAATTTAAAAGCTAAATGTCTTTTGGAAACAGTTGCTGTAAGTACATCAGTATAAAGAAACCTAGATAGAAAAACACAAGCAATCCACTTTGCCCAACAGTTTGATGCTAGGAAATTATTTGCTCCAATCACTATTTGTATGCAAATCCAAGGAGCTGAGGGTGTCTGGGAGCAAAAGCAGAGCAGAGTGAATTTCTGAGCTTGTCAGCCAAGCAGAAACAGTTTCATTTATAGAGAGGATTACAGATGAGTGGCAGCACACAGTTTCAAGCATGACTGGCCATGCATCACTCTGGTATGACGAAAAAAAAAAAAAAAGCACAGCACAGAAAAATAGGTCTGTGTAGTTAATACTAAATTCTGGTAAAATCTAATCACAAAAAAGTGTTGACCAGGCTAGGACATAGCAAGTAGGTTCTTTAATCTATTTTTTAAATATTTTATTTTTGTGTGTTTTTATTTTTTCTTGTATACTATTTCTTTACACTTTAGTGAAAAATATTATACTTCAAAGAATTTTCGATCATTAAGGAGGCATATATATATATATATATATATATATATATATATATATATATATATATCGAAAAATGAACATTAAACAACTAATATCTTATCGTCTCATGTAGATTTGCAAAGCAGAAAGATTAAAAAAAACATTAAATTAAATATTTATAGTACATTAAAACTATAGTAACCCTACTGGATATCGACTTACTTTGTACTCTAAAAGGCTATGCATTTGTTCCATATCTGTTGCCATCAAATCACCATCGTCATCATCGTCATCCTCTTCATCAATTATTTCAATTTTCTGTTTGGAAGAAATTTAAAATAAGATTTTAAAGTCATTATAGAATAACTGGAAAAAATGACTGCAGCAGTGTAATAATGCATGCACAGAGACACAAAGTAGGTGCACAATTACTAGTACAAGTGAGTATCTTGACCATATCATAATTTTTATGTTTACATTCCAACTCTAAGCTGTATAAACTTGAATGCTGATTGGATTTAAGCATATCAGGCAATGTGTATGTGTAATGAGGGAGAGTGTGGCTTAAAGAGATCAACACCCTATATCAAGGTGTGCATAATTATTAGGCAGCTTCTTTTCCTCAGGCAAAATGGGCCAAAAATGGATATATAGTTGACTCTGAAAAGTCAAAATTGTAAAAAGTCATTTAGAGGGATGCAGCACTCTTGAAATTGCTAAGATATCGGGGTGGGATCACAGAACCATCAAATAGTCAACAGCGTTGCAAGAAACGTGTTGAAAAAAAAGATGCATATTAACTGCTAAAGATTTGAGAAGAATCAAAGTAAAGCTACCAGGCACCCTTTATCCTTTAGTACTGTCATTTTCCAGAACTGCAAACTGCCTGCAGTGCCCAGAAGTACAGCAGGGGTTCAGTGACATGGCCAAGGTAAAGAACACTGAAACCTGACTACAAAACATGACACAAAAGTTGAAACGACAAGACTGGGCCAAGAAAAACCTCAAGACAGGTTTTTCAAAGGTTTTATGGATAAGTTGAGAGTGACTTTTAACAGACCAGCTGGATGGTCCAGTGGCTGGATCAGTAATGGGCACAGGGCTCCACTTCCTCAGACACCAGCAAGGCGGAGGTGGGGTACTAGTATGGGCTGGTAAAGATGAGCTGGTTGGAACTTTCTGGTTGAAGATGGGACTCAAAATCAACTCCCAAACCTACTTTCAGTTTTTAGAAGATACTTTCTTCAAGCAGGTTCAAGAAAAAATGCATCTTTCAAGAAGACCTTATTATGCAGGACAATGCTCCATCGAATGCTTAGAGGTACTCCACTGCTGCACAAAAAGTTGATCATCTGCAGTTCAAGAAACTGGCTGCCTTCATGAATGGAAGGATTATTGCTGTTATTGAAAAGAAGGGTGGCTATACTGGTCTCTGATTTTTTATTTATTAATTTTTTTAAAAATGTCTTTTTTTATATTTTGAGTTGTTTATTATTTTCACTTTAACAGTGAAGATTTTCACTAAATTAGTTTATTATTTTTACTAAAAACAAGTGAGATGGGAAAGTTTTCCATTAAAATTTTCTAGCTAAGTTCAATTTTCTAGCAATTTTCTAGCTCAGTAGTTTACAAATGTTAAAAGTGATCTGGTCAGTGAGTAGCTTACCCATCCACAGGTCATGAGGAATCACTAAATCAGTTAATGTATTTGAAAGTAGTATGAATCATATCTTATGGCTTTTACAATTACAAGATCTAAGCCAAATTCAACACCTAATGGTCTTGGACTGCTATGTTATTACAGCCTTCTCCACTGCTATTATAAAAATGCCAACTGAGGGAATATGTTTTTGAAGAAAAAGTGCTTCTGTTTTCTTCCTGTATCTGTCCTGTGTATGACTGTCTGTATTTGACTGTGTGACTGCCTGTTCATGGTGTTTCTCTGCTTTTAAACATATGTATAGGACAGGCTCAAGTACCCCCATGACTTTTAGAAAAATAATCAGCTCATAATCATAACATATCTACTCCATGGAATATATTGTCATACCACATTTTCAGCAAGGGCAGAACTATTTGATCCATCATGCCCATCGTCATTCTCTTTCAGGTAAGAGTCATTCACTCCATCTATTAACACAGGTGGGAAACATAATTTCTGTGATAGCTTTTACAAAACAGACTTTGAACAATCTTGATAAATGTCCCAAAATTACTTTTGCACTTGCATACATTACAGTTTGCAAAGGCTTTCTTCTACTATTCAGTTACCATTTTGGATATAAAAGGTAATGTAATAGACTGAAACAGTATGATTTTCACAGAAAAACTGAATGTGAACCATATACGAAAACTAATAATGCACAAAACTGTAAAAACCAAAATGGCTTGATCACACAGGACCTAAAAGCTTCAGATAGTTACTAACACTTAAATAAAGAATTGTACACACCTTCAGATAGGCAGACACTTAAATAAAGAATTGTACACACCTTCAGATAGGCAGAGTGACACATCATCATTTTGCTCACTATCTTCTACAGGCTTCAGAGTCCTGTTGTCATCCTCCTCAGGGGTTAGAGGTGATAGAGGTTCTGCATCGGCTACTTTAGGAAATGTCGCTGGGCCTCCTTTGGGTGGTGGAATTTCTATGCCCATGAGTCGATACTTCCTTCTGCGGTTACCAATCCAGGTCTGCCAGAAAATTATTAAGTATTTAATATCAAAGGGTTTAAATGTATCTATAACTGCTGATGTAATTCAGCTTACTGGTTGAATTGCTGCTATCTGTGGAGAAGAACAACATCAATCTGTAGACAAATTACATGTTTTTACAGTACTGTGCAAAAGTTTTAGGCAGGTGTGGAAAAAATGCTATAAACAAAGAATGCTTTCAAAAATGTAAGTGTTAATCATTTATTTTCATCAATCAACAAAATGCAGTGAATGAACAAAAGAGAAATCTAAATCAAATCAATATTTGGTGTGACCACCCTTTGCCTTCAATTCTTCTAGGTACACTTGCACACAGTTTTTGAAGGAACTCGGTTGGTAGGTTGTTCCAAACAGGCTGTGTTTCAACCTACGTGTGACATTGATGATCATTAGCACCTGTTTGGTAAAATTGGTTGATCATGCACCTGACTATAATCCTACAAAATCCCTGACTTTGTGCAAGTGTACCCATAAGAATTGATGCTGGTTTGAAGGCAAAAGGTAGTAACACCAAATATTGATTTGATTTTAATTTTTTTTTATTGGCTCACTTCGCATTTTGTAAATTGATAAAAATAAACAACCACTATTTATATTTCTGAAAGCATTCTTTGTTTACAGCATTTTTTCACACCTGCCTAAATCTTTTGCACATTACTGTATTTTATCAAAATGACTTAGTGTGTATAGTATTCAAAAGACTAAGCACACTATAAGCTAAGAAAGATTCTACTTAAAAACTATTTCTCTGCTTAGCGGGTGTCACACGTGGGGTGTTTTGGGCACGCTAGAGGGCGCTCTCTATCACGTATAAGGTATGTCACAGGAGGTGTTTTGGGTACGCTAGAGGGCGCTCTGTTCTAACTGAGCACAGCTGAGCCCCTGCAGGCAGGTGTGCATAATTGGGGCTGACTACTTAAGCCCCGATGAGTCAGAACAGAGCGCGGCTCATTAGGTAGGTTAAGCCTACGCGTAACGGGTGGTTTTGATATGTGTAACTTGGTGTCTATGACTAGGTATAGGTAACCTAGTATAGACCACTTAGTATCTAGGGTTAGACTGCAGTTCCCCAGTTCTAGGGTTTTGTGTTTAGGACTGCAGTCCCCGTTCCTTGTTTGTGTAAGTGTGACTAATAAAAGTATGTTCCCAACTCCTGGCTCCGAGCTGACGTCCCTCCGGTACCCCGCCACCGTTACAGTGGGAAGCTTTTAGTTGTTTATATAATACTATTAAATTAAAATAAATAAACAAACCAATACAATAGGCAATTATTTCATTTCAATATGTTAATGTTATGTCAATTATTATTTTTAATAGATATTAAATTATGTGGGATGTGGAAATTTGTTTTAAACATTTACATTATCTCTTAAATATTTTTCATTAGTTGGTGTTCTTATCCACAGTCACTTACAATATTAAGTAAATTAAGTTTGTAGAGTTTGCCAAATGGTTCTTCTTTTTATAGTAGTAGCAATCATTACTGGATGGGGATTCAACTTATTTTGTGGAAGTTTGGCTGTGCAAAACACTGTCCTTTTAATAAGAATGGATATGGCACTAGCATGTACAAATGCTTCAGTGCACACTAGTGCAATGGGTCCTAATATAAAAGTTTTAATAAATGGTCACAATAGCAAAACTGATCAATCAGCCTTCACTGACAGATTTTATTCATTTAATTCTAGTATTCTTGAGCAAATAACATTTCAGCCAAAAAAAAAAAGCCATGTAGCCTTATGAATTTATTTTTAAAAAATGTTACGTCTATAGAACATAACCTACTGACCTTAATGATTTCACTGTCCACACTGAGCTCAGTGGCAGCCGCTGAGATCTTCTCTCTGCATACAGATCCCAGACTGGTCATGCCATTGTCCCAGTACCTCTTCAGTGTATATAGGTCCCCATCACTAAACTGTGTCCTGTCCTGAAGCTGTATTGAGAAAATAATCAGAATAGTTCATAGGCTGAAAATAACAGTAATGGCAAAAGCTGAGAGGAAGCTGATGCACTCACCGTTCTTTTACGGGAGTTGCTAAGAAGCCATGGAGCCGACATGCTACTTACCTAACAAAAGACACAAAACATGTTAAACTCAAAAATCATCCCTTGTTCCAAAAAAGTCATGTTTAGTTTCAGAAATTTTTTTTAAGGCACACATTTTCACTTTGAAAAGTATGTTCCTTACCATGCTAGGTGGTTAAGCTGAAATATATTGTTTTTGTAATCATTTATACAAGGGTTCCCTTACTTTTATTGAGTGCATCAATATAAGAGCAAGTTAATGTATATACACACACACCCAAACTTATCATTTCATTAATTCAGAGCTGAAACTTAACAAAGAGCTCACAGAGCAAAGGTTGTTTGTTGCCACTCCATCATAAGGCAGACGCTCACAAAAAGATTCACACACATTTACACCCAAATGCAATTTAGTAACTTTATTAACTCTAAAGACATGCAATGGTTTAATTAGTGTCAACTACATTTAGCTTCCTTCTTGAAGCATGTAGTTTGTAATGTAATTCATCACTCTGGTTATTAATATTGCCATCCATAGTTGCTACAACTACAGCTTTTTAGTTATGAATGTACTTTTGTTTATTTTATTATTTCATTGTTTTATTTAATATTTGGGAAATTGTGTAAACTGTATTTTTCACAAAACTATTCTTTTTTTATTTCACAACTGACTGCACATATTTCAATAATAAGCCTATAATTTCCTTTAACTGATACTTTACATTGGTTAAAGGAAATTATAGGCTTGTTATTATGAATATGTAACATAAAACAGTACAAGTATGTTTTTACCATAAGCTCTGATTTCAAAACACATCGATATTAATCATGCATCCCATCATTTGCTTTTACTCTATAAATAATGGCAACATAAGAGCTTAACTAAAACTAGTGTCAAGCTAAAGGTACACTGTTCTGAGATGGAACTCAACAATTAAAGCAATACTTTGCTCAACAATACTTATGCTTACAGCCTTCAAATAGCTCTTCAGACATGCAGTTTGCAATTAAACATCCACAATTTCCAAATGCTCACATACAGTACTGTGCAAAATTCTTGAGCTTCCCCTCATTTCATTATATTTTGCTAGGAATATAAGACAATAAGCAGTCATTTATTGCAACATTTGCAAACGTACATGTAAATGCAGTCTAACACAAAGGGTCTGTATAAATCTAATGAGCGTTAAAGTCAATATTTGCTAGGACAATCATTATTCAACACATCCTGAACTCTCTTAGGCAAGCTTTCTTGTAAATTATTTAAGTAGTCGTCAGGAATAGTTTTCCAGGCTTTGTAAAAAATATTCCAAAACTCTTCTTCTATACTATTTGTTCCGTCCTCTGTCAAGATGATCTCACGGGTCAGATACAAGGGACAATACTGAAAATGAGAGCCAAACTTTGAAAGTTGCTCATGAAGCCTAGAGAACTATTCCTCAGCAATACATTACAAATACAAGAGAGCCTGGTGATCAAGAAAAGAGGGGTGGTAGACATTTGCAGAGTCCTTTATTTTGGCCTGAGATTGAACAAATTCATAATTTAGCAAGAGATTGGTTTTTTTCACTGATGTTTGCATGTCAAAGTTCCTTGATTTTCATACTATTCCAAATAAATTATTGACTAAATTTGGCCAAGTGTTAGCTTAAAAATTTACAGAAATCAATAGATGTATTTGTGCTTCTTAGGGTGGTTGCATAAATGCATTAGCATTCGAATAATTAATCAATTATAATAAATTGTAATGATATTTAAATAAGGAATTACTCAAAATTTTAGTCAAAATTAAATAATTCAAAGACTCAAACCAAATCCAAAATAAATATTTAAAATTTAAATAAATAGTTTTTTCCCTGCGATGGGCTGGCGGCCTGTCCAGGGTGCGTCCCCCGTCCTCGCCCTGTGTGCGCTGGGTTGGACACCAGCACTCCCCCGCGACCCCGTTTGGGACAAGCGGCAGATAATGGATGGATAAATAGGTTTTTTTTTATTGCTTTTATACTAAAAACTCTTATGCTGTAAAGAGACTTGATGCACTTTCACTTCAGAAACTATGAAAAAGTCTTTGATGTAAACTGAAACCAAATGCCATCAGTAATTTTTACTAGGGGGGTATTAGATGATGGCCAAATTTATGAAATGTTACATATGACATATCATTTTTCAACAGAACAAAAAATTGTTAAAGTGAAAAATACACATGATGCACTTTTTGTGCCTTTTAACATGACAAAGAAAATTATATGCCTTTTGAAGCACCAAGCTTTTTTTCATTCTTTAGCATATGTTTAAAAAAAGCACCTGATGTCATGATTACTAGTTAAACATCTGGTACGTACAACCTTCACTGTGCATCTGGAGGAAGCATTACAAACAAAAGATAGAGGACTTATGAGGCTTTGCGCAACACTAATCCGGAATGACTCCAAGTTACATAAAGGATTCCATATACCTTTGGGTGTACATTCTGCTTACTGTCCCTTTTATTGTCTTTACTCCACTACTATAATAAGAGTTTCCACAGTCACATTTAAGTAAACATTGTATTTTTCAGACATATTGATCTACAACACTAACTGAGAACATTTTGGTATAACATTTTAGTGAGATATTATAATGTTTTGAATAGTTTCCTAAATCACAAAAATGAATTTTGAAACAATTAACTGAATTTTGTAAAAATACTTTGCTCCAGAGTGGTGTATATATTAAAGGTTTATATAGAGATAACTAAATCATGCATAATGGTAAACTGTGGGTATACCTTGAGGCTGGGTATTCTTGATGAAGATGACTGTGAGAAGAGTCTGAATGGATAACTTTCACGGGAGGGTGCACCAAGTAGTAAAGAACTGTTGGTTTGGCACCCTTTCTCTCCAAATAGGGCAGAGTTTGGGGAACTGAGTGGCACAGTCGACTGGGTCCTTGCTGTTACAGTGTACAAACCCTGGCTATCTATCAAGGAAGGCCCACCTGTTGAGTTCCTGTTGCCTTCTATTGTGACAACACTGCTACTAGTGGAACTGCTAAGATGAATTATGGCACCCATGTTAGCCAGTTCCTCTTCCCTTGAATATTCATTGTCTACATCTCCTGTCTCCATGGCGATCGAAAAATTTTCTGATGTATTTTGTGGGTGTGGCTTTTTCAAACTTTGATCTTGACCAGTTCCTGGGTTAGGCCTTTGTAAGGTTTCTCCAACCCCAGCAATGGTGTACACTTGCTGGATCCTTACCCCACTCTCCGGGGAACTGGTAGGGGGGCTGTGGTGTATTGGCAGAGTGTGTTGGTGCGAAATGGTTGGCCATGACTGGTTCTGCTGAGGTCCATGTTGCTTTGCCCAGTTTGGAGGAGCAGCAACCGATTCCCGGGGCAGGAACATCTTTCTCATTTGACTTAACATCAGGGCACTGGAGGTAGGGATGTGGGGGGCTTTGCGCTGTAGGGTCACTGCAATGGGGTGGAGAGAGACTGCTTCAGGGTGTAAGGCTGAACGAGCTTGTGGAATCAGTTCAGGATCAGACTGTATGGGCATGGCTTTCTGCCCCGACCTACTCTGAGAAGAAGGATCTAGGCGGTTGGCGTTACGTAGGAGAGAGTATGTGCCTGTCACTATGACATCGTTATTGTTGGTTCCACTGCCACTGCTCAGTGGTGAACAGGTTGAGGGGGAAGAAGAAGAGGAAGGGCAGGAGGCCGGGGGTGGAAGGAGGTGGGTTACAGCCGGACCACGAACAGCTCGCACGGCAGCCATCTCTGCAGTTAGTGCTGATCCTGCAACAAGAGCCCCTGGAGGCCCAGCAAGAGCATGGCTAGTGAGGGTGGCCACTCCATTCTTATCCGCCTTCGAGGCCAATTTGCGTCTCTTGTTGCCTACCCATGTCTAAAAAAATCACAAACAGAAAACTTTAATCCCAAAATCGCTTGTTTATGTGGTTTCTGACAATATATACAAACTGACCAACCTAAATATTAGAATGATCCAATTCTGGATTTTTCTCTATTTTTCTACGTAATGCAGTGTGTATTAAGTATGCAATGACTTGCTTTCACAGTGTTAATTGCTGTATAATAATTGGTACAAAACTAAAAAAAGACTACTTCAGACATTAAATATTTTGTCTATTTGGAACAAAGGAAAATTTGCTAAAATATTACTTTAACTTTAGTAATTATCAATTACTAAAAGCTACTCTAAATCATAACAGTTAATCTGGAGGCAATGCCAGAAAATAACAAACATCCAAAAAAAGTAATTTCTTAAATTTAAAGAAATTTTTATTGGGTGTTTTAACTTAATGCACTTTTTAAATTAGTAAGTCTAAGAGCGTTTTACCTATGCCTAATTTTAAAGACGATTGCAGTGACTTTCTAACAGGTAATTACAAATCAGGAACAACACAACATAACACAGCTTGCACCACAGGACTGCAATGTTCAATTAAAAACAAATACTTACTCTGACCACACTGAAATCAAGTTTGGTCTCCTGGGCACACTGCAGAATGAGTTGGAAGCAGCTCTTGCTCTGGTTAGTCATACCATTTTCATAATAACGTTCAAGGATGCGCTGCTGTTCAGCAGTAAACACTGATCGCAGATTCATCTACAGAACAAAAGCAATATTAGAAAACTTGTTTCATAATAATGCTCAGTTTCTCAGTCAAGGAACTGATGAATATTTGGAAGCCCATGGAGCCAATTAGCCCTATCAATATAAATGAACTGAATGTAATTTTAAGCAGTGGTTCTCAAGCCTGGTTCTAAAGGAACCCTGCTCTAAGCATTTAGTGTAATCCTTGTTCCAACACACATGATTAAACTATTTAGCTAATTACAAGATTAAAATGTCTCAAATAGTTGCCACCAAGGCAGCCCTTGCCAAGAGAGTAAACTGAATTGTGTTAGACACATCTTATTAATGTGCAACAGTTTGACAAGAAATTCTTAACTAACTTTTCGGTCACAGAGGAAACATAGATCCTCCAAGACAAAGTCCTCCCCACCATAGATACTTTTCTACAGAATTCTGACCAGAGTAAACCTGTATGAATCTAACTCAGGCACATCTATCTGAGCTTCAACTTTAATATATGTATGCCTATTTTGGCTGTTTCGTCCACATACTCACAGTCTGAATACTCCGCTTCTCCTGCCATGTTTCCATGCTTCTAGTGGATGAGGTGAGGAAGAGATCCAGGCAAGCGGCTAGGCAAGTAACGAAGCTCTAACATACAGCACAGAAGCAGTGCTGCTGTGTGCACCCGCTCAAGCAAGCCATTCAGCATTCACAAAACCACAAATAGGCTACTTTTACTTCCTTGAGAAGGCTTTCTCTATTTTTAACTTAGAAAAATTTAGCTACAATTTGACAAGGTCTCATGATCTACATGATTCCTTGGCGCAGTCTGTTAGGGGCTTCCTCATCATGCGGCGAGGTTTAATTTTTGGTTGTGTTGACTCACTGTCTCTCAAGCTGGTTAAACAGAATCTGAAAGACAATAAAGGGAGGGAAAAAACACAGAAAGTGTTTCTTTGTTAAAACTTCTCATTTAAACCATTTAAAACAATGTTCTTCCTGAATGCTCCTCAAAAGCACCTTAAGATCACTGCATGAAAGGCTAAAAGAGAAGACAAACAGTGATTTTACTAGCAACCATTTCAAATACAAGGAAAGGATTTGTATATTCTCACAAAGTGAATTTATTCTTTGCATAAGAAATACAAACAAAAAGAACCCTATTCTGCAATATTTTCAAAATTCCGTCATCTTCTTGAGATTCTCATTTATTTAATAAACTAATGTAAACGTTTTCGTTTGATTCTGTATTGAACGTAGCCCTCAGGCCCATGCTGGTTTCAACACCTTCTTTAACTCACGATATTTGAGCAGCAAACAGTTCTAAAGCTACAACGAAACACAAAAGCGTATTATCTGCAGTGTTATACAGCTGGTATGAGTATAAACCTGCTTATTTAAGCGATTCAACGAGTATATTGGCGTATGAAAGGCGCACTGGATAATTGTAGCAAGTTAACTTGACCGGGTGGGTAAGTGATGCAGTAGCGTTTAGCCACAATGCTAAAAACATTGTATCCCAGCAGTACTCAAACATTCGTTTAAATTAGCCTCGGCGGCCGAGAAATTCAGTTGGATTCTCTCTATCGTCATTTCTGCGTGGCAAAAAGGTTGTTGCTTGGATGTGGTTTAAAAATAAGCTTTAGTATGTGTTCGCCGTCGGTTTTTGTAGCTGTAGCGCTGCTTCAAAGGACTGGAGTAATGAGGGAGGCACTGCAAGGGTTATTCATTTTCCCCTCCGTTTCGGAACGCCTCAGTGCGCATGGCTAGTGTATGAAATAACAGAAACAGATTTGATGATGAAAACCCAAATCCGCCCTCCCGAACGGCAAAACTAGAAAACTCGCCGCGGCGCATGGACCACAGCTTCCAGCGCAACTTTCGCGTGTCAAATTAAAACCCAGCCACGCTAAAGCATTTCTCCATGTGCTCCAAAAAGCCGTCGGGTTTGAGGAAGGCAGGCACATCGCGGCTTCCAGTACAAGCGCCAGCCGGGCCCAGGAGACCGCGCTAAACTTTTTTTTTCTTTTATTTGCCATGTCTGCGAGCCCGATGCTGGTCAAAAATGTATGACCAAAGCTATTCGGACCCCGGGGGATGCCCCTTGTGTCGTCGAAAGGACATTTAACTCATGGAGCGTATGAAACGCAAACGATACCTTTGTTTTGCTTGACAAATCGAACAGCCACCCGAATTCAGCAGATTTTTCACTGAGCGCCTCCGCCAGACAATGAAATCAAAACGTCCGATCATCAATTCTAATCATGATCGTGACGTCAGAGCAGACATGAGCCAATGGGCGGGCGCCATCAGGGCTGTGACATCCTGCAGGCGACTGAAAACTGAGCGCTCTCGTCCCGCCCAACCCTGACTTTGTGGGGAGACATGGAGGGGAAAGGGAGGGAGGTCACTGCGAGCTCTCGCTTTCAGCTTGCTGGAGAGAAATAACAGGCATGGACATGTGTCAAACTGTTAAAGCTGCAGAACAAAGACCCGGAGTTCATAATTATAGATGTAAACGCTTAGTGAGGATTTTAAAAATGTGTTTTTTTGTTTTGTTTTTTTTTGCTACTTAAGAAGAAAGGTTGCTTTGCGGGAAATTTTTTTTCGAGTCACATGCAGTCTAGTATATTGTAGCAAATTGTTTTATAACTGCAGTATCTCTTATTATTAATAATCAGCTAAACCAGCGAACCACTTATAAACTAAATTAGCAACATCTGACATACACATATGGACTGGACTAAGCAACCTTTCTTTCTTTCTTTCTTTCTTTCTTAATCGAATGTTAAGGACACCAACATGGGTAGAATGAAAACCTACTCTCTGGTGCCCTGAATTTCCCATATTAAACGATTGCACATCGATAAGAAAGTGTGAAATAAACACAATTATTATTATACAATACATGCGACATTTTTTCATATTCTGATTTGTCAAATATGCCTTTTATAAAAATGATTCACTTTTACACTCCTCTAACTCAGAGATGGGTATCTCCAGATAGGGATAGTATCCTGCAAAGTTTAGTAGTTTTCTTCTCAACTGTACAGGAAACGTGCCCTCCAGGACTGGAGTTGTCCACCCCTTCTCTAACTCTATAAAAAAAAGCTCGATTAACAAACTTTATAAAAGAATCAGACTGGATGTTGGCGCATGAACACTATATGTACAGCAGGGGGCGCTCTCCCAGTTCTGCGCTGTAGATGGCATCCTGATTAATGAGTAAGTTTCTATAGGGTTGGCATTAACTCATTCGCGGGGGCGAATCCCTTTTATCCTGCTTTTGAATTAATGTCGCTTGGTGGATCCATACAGAGTTAATACAGTTCCTAAATGTGTCTCAGCTCAGTGTGACTTTTGATGCGTTTGGTTTCTGGAGTGGGTCCTTGCCATTAAAAGTTTAGACCCTCAGCACTTTTAGAGCTATTAGCTAGGTTGAAAATTAAGTCATATAATGGCGAACAAGTCTGTTGCTTGTCTGGTGGTCTTGGTATTACAGTGCAGATTGCTGTCATTTGACTCGTGGCTGCCTGATCAGTGTCGATGCTGCACCATTCTGTGTGTGTGCGCGCGCGTGTGTGTGCTCGCTGAGCGGCCGGTAGAGTGATGCTGCAGCGTGTCGGAGAGGAAGGGAGGGGCTGCCCCACTTTGCTCGCGCTCAGCGACCTCCCTCGTCTTCAGTAGGGACTCACAGCCGTGAGTTGGGGCTGGCGGGGAGGGAGGAGAGCCGGACTGCACCACCGCATCCAGTCCCACAGAGGCTCCAGCCCGGCCAACATGCTCTGATCGCCGGCCTTTTTAGTGTTGAGCGTATTTCTCACCACGTTCTCCAAATGCGACCACCAATCCCACCCCATCCAGCCCTCCATCCACTTCGGTGCTGATTCAAACGCTGTAACTTCGACTATGGCCCTGGTAATGGAACCTATAAGCAAATGGAATCCCAAGCAAGTGCTGGACTGGATGAAAGGTACGTTGTTTTCTTCTCGGTGGGCTTAAAAAAAGGCGACGATATTGATTGAGAAGTGACACAAGACTGGTGTGCACGATGTGCTCTTATACCTGTCAAGTCAACAGATGTGCAATAAATGAGGCGAAAATGATGTATCTCTTTGGGAACCGGAGTGTATGGCTTGATAGGCAATCATTATTAGGCAATCCCGCCTCGCCTTGCTTGTATTCTTACAAGTAGGACGTTTTAACAACATCTGTAACATCTGTATAATAGTGACACAGCTTTGTGGCGAAATGAACAGATTCGTGTGGTTCTAAAAGTGAGTGCTCCCCCCTCTGCATTAATTTTAAGTCAAGTCCAGCACCATGGACAGCTCACGCTTACCATATATGGCAAGTGTTCGACTCCCTCGCTTTTGGTTAATGGTCGAGCCCCTGCGAAGAGCCCTCGGCAGTGTGCAAAGCAGCTGCACAGCCTCGCAGCTTAACATATGTATGATGTAATGCGTAGTATACCTGGGGGGGGGGGTCCCTTGTAAAAGTCCCTTGAAGGTAATATATTTATTGGTCACATTAGGTACATTGCAACATGAAGTATGAGGACTGCAACCGTGATCATACACTGTATACTTCATTTCACTGCACTGATGAAAAAAAAGTCATCAATGTCTCAAGAAACCATTTAATATTTAGACTATCAACTTGAGTAAAAGGCAAGGAGTGCTGCTGAGATTCATTTTTGGAAACTCTTTACTTTAGCTAATTTTAACATGTCAGGTAACACTGGTGTCTAATAAGATTTCATTTCCAGGAGTCTGCCTATTAACCAATACCTGTTATTCAAATATTAGTCAGATTATGATCAGTACATTCATTTTATGGACATATTTTTTGCCCATTTCTGCTCATCATGACATGCATTTTCAATATCTAATATATGTGCATTCAAGTGATAGGAGGCCTACATTTTTGTGCTGTTTGTGTGGTTGAGACAAATGCAAAAGTGAGAGAACCAGAAGAGTCTCTTCAGTACACGCATGTGACTCTGTGGGTGCTTCTAACATTGGCCTAAGCTGGCTCATTTTGATGCATTTCATGGGCTGATCATTATCCTTCTTTCAGTTTCATTAAAATGTCACTTCAGGGCTTTCAGGAGGATGAAGTTTTAAAAATAGAGATGGAATCAGGTGTAAGTGCACTGGGGGAAAGCATGCTTCTTGGGCTTTCTTGTTTTATTCACAAGGCAAAAACCTGTGTTTCCTACTCCCTCTCCGCTTATATTCACATGTGCAGCTGAATCTATTGTGGAAGCAAATTACAACTATTGTATTATTGTGAAGACCTAAAATGCACCTGCACCTTGAACCGCTGGGGCCAGCAAAGCTTTGGCTGTAAATGGGCCAGCTGTCGCCATGGCAACCCCGCCCTTATTTTCAGATCCGCGTGGAAGTGCCGCACGCGCTTCGTGAGGGAAATTTTTTTATTTATTTATTTATTTATTTTCCATAGTAGAGATCCCCTGCCCCGCCTACTGTTGTTGCTGCTTGGAGGATGCTTTCACAGGAGTAATCCCCCTGATGAGTGAACATGAGCAAGTGGTTTTGCTCACATAATATCAAGCATCTCTCATCCAGGTTAAAAAGAGAAAAAAGAAATAGAAGAAATGTAAGTTCAGTGGTTTGATTGATCAAGCAGAGCATTCAAGATTGCTCAAAAGGACTGAATGAACCTTGTGTGCTAAACAGGTGTTATATTATTTAGACTTTGCTCTGGGGCTATGTGCTAAACCTTGTGTTCTTGTGTGAGTGTGCTGAAAAGCACAGAAACATGGTGTCTTGGTGCTATGACACTTAAGAAATTAGACCATTGTTGCATTATTGTTTCATTAATGATCACATTATGCTGCTCACTTGTGTATTGCCCACTATATGATGGTACAATTACAGACTATAGCCTATTTATTATGCACAATTTGTCTGTCCTACTATTGCTTGCTGGACATTAGATTCTAAAACCATGGGCATTTTTAAGTACTTGCATCCTGTGTTAGTAGCTATACACTGTGCAAAATTATTTTGACCAAATAATTTTTATGCATATATTCCAACTCCAAGCTGTATAAACGTGAATGCCAATTGCATTTAAGTATATCAGGTGATGTGTATTTATGTAATGATGGAAGGTGTGGCCTAAGGAGATCAACACCAGTCTATTAGAGGGATGCAGCACTCTTGAAGTTGCTAAGAGATTTGAAAAGAATCAAACATAAAGCTACCAGGAACCCATTATCCAGTGCTGTAATATTCCAGAACTGCAACCTACATAGAGTTCCCAGAAGTACAAGGTCTTCAGTGCTCAGAGACAAAGCCAATATAAGGAGGGCTGAAACCCAGCCACCACTGAACAAGTAAGCTGAAACGTCAAGACTGGAACAAGAAATATTTCAAGACAGAATATTTCTCAAAGATTTTATGGACTGATGAGATGAGAGTGACTCTTGATGGACCAGATGGATGGGCCCATGGCTGGATCAGTAACAGACACAGATCTCCACTTCAACTCAGACGCCAGCAAGGTGTATTATTGAAGATGAGCTAGTTGGACCATTTTGGGTTAAAATGGACCCAAAATCAAGTCAAGTTTGTTTTATTTATATAGCACTTTTTACAACCGTTGTTGTCACAAAGCAGCTTTACAGAATCATGGCCTGAGCCCCCGTTGGTGAGCTAATAGTGGTGGTTCTGCCAGAGTGGGTGAAGCTTTTGTTAATTTTAGTGGCAGCAGCTCATGCAGATGATCCAGTCTAATGTAGTTGATCTGAAGTTCAGGTGGGGAGAGAAATCTGTCGATAGTAGTTTTGTCAGCTCGGTGGAGTAGCTGGTATGGAGTTCAGGAAAACCTCACAGTGATTGATAGACTTGGCTGGGAGGCCTTTGGTTTCTGGAAATGCCTAAGCTGTCCACCATACAGGTGGTGGACAGCCATCCATCTCAAACAGAGAGAAAGGAATTAGATATGTTTTGGACTCACATTGTGCAAACCATGAATTTATAGACTGTGACTTCGGCAAACTCGATATTACAGCCTGACTAGAAAGGAGAGGGTTTTACAAACACAAGAGCACCCTGAGACACTGGTGTCCCCCGACACCACCATCAACAAACCTGGGTAATCACATAAGAGTGGTGGGCCAGCAGCACCAAAATCCCAGTATACTGTAATTCTCTGTATCCGTGAACCCCTGGAACCACTAAAAGCCTGACTAAACAAGTAAGTCTTTAGCCTGGACTTAAATACTGAGAGTGTGTCTGAGTCTCGGACAGTAGTTGGAAGCCTGTTCCAGAGATGGGCTTTGAATGAAATGGCTCTTCCCCCTGTTTTGTTTTCAAAATTCTGGGAACTGTTAGATAGCCAGCACCTAACAATCTAAGTGAGTGTGGAGGTTCATTACCGGAGATAAGCTCGGAGAGATACTCAGGTGGGAGGCTGTTTAGGGCTTTGTGAGTTAGAAGTAAAATTTTATAGTCGATGCAGAATTTCACAGGAAGCCAGTGATGTCTAGATAATATCGGACTAATGTGGTCAAATTTTCTAGATCTAGTGAGGACTCTAGCTGCTGCGTTCTGGACTGGAGATTATGAAAGCTTTTACTGGAACATCCTGACAGCCGGGCATCACAATAATCTAATCTTAAAGTCATAAATGCATGTATAAGTATTTCTGCATCATGTAGTGTGAGTGCGCTTCTAAGTTTAGCAATGTTTCTAAGGGGGAGGAAAGCTGTTTTAGTGATATTTCCAATGCATATATCTAGATAAAGATCCGAGTCCATTGTGACACCCAGGCTTTGGACAGTGGGTTTAAGATTACATTACATAAATTAAGATTAGAAGTTAAAATTAGCAAAGTCTATCATTAAACCTGATAGTTTGTCTCTAGCAATGTTAAGACCTAGGAAAAGAACCTCTGTCTTTTTAGAATTGAACATAAAAAATTGAGTGACATCCATTCTTTTATTTCTCTTATAAAATCCTTTATTTAAAAAAATCTTTTTTAATTTAAGTTTATCATCTGGTTTGGCTGAAATATATAATTGTATGTCATCAGCGTAACAGTGGAAGCTGATTCCATGTTTCCGGATAATTGAATGTAGAGGGAGCATGTATAATATGAAAAGTAGGGGATCTAAGACAGAGCCCTGTGGTACTCCATAACTAACATTTGTACGAACATTTACATTTACAAATCGATAGCAGTTGGTCAAGCATGAATTAAACCAGGAAAGGGCTGTTCCTGTTATACTAACCAGGTTTTGTAGTCTGTGAAGTAAGATGTTGTGGTCTGTGGTGTCAAATGCTGCACTAAGGTCAAGGAGGTCTACCAACCATTTGACAGATGCCATTAAGAGATTGTTTACTAAAAATCAACTCCCAAACCTACTACCAGCTTTATATCCCCTTTCTTCAAGTGGTGGTGCAGGAAAAGACTGCATCATGGAAGTAAGCCACTGTGTTGCCTGCCAGTAAAAGCCTTGAAGATGCAAGAATAATGACATGGGTCCCCTTCCTCACCTGATCTAAACCCTATTGAGAACCTGTGGGCCCTTCTTAAATGGGAGATTTACAGGGAAGGTAAACAGTACATCTCTCTGAACAGTGTCTGGGAGGCTGTGGTTGCTGCTGCACAAAAAGTTGCTCATCAGAAGAAACTGACAAACTCCATGAACGGAAGGATTATGAATGTTATTGAAGAAAAGGGTGGAACCCAGCCACTAGGGATGCACAAACCCAGCCACTAGGGATGCACAAGCCAGTGTATTTCTTCGTGCCAGTCCCAAGCCCGGGTAAATGGGGAGGGTTACGTCAGGAAGGGCATCCGGTGTAAAACTTTGCCAAGTCAATATGCGGACAACGAGACAGAATTCCATACCGAATCGGTCGAGGCCCGGGTTAACAACGACCGCCATCAGTGCTGTTAGCCTACAGGGTGCTGGTGGAAATTGGACTACTGTTGGCCAAAGAAGAAGAAGAAGAGGAGGAAGGCATGTCCAGAGGGAGAAGGAGAAGAAGAAGGAGAGGAGAGTGGAAGTGAGGGTAGGGACTTTGAATGTTGGCAGCATGACTGGTAAAGGTAGAGAATTAGCTGATATGATGGAGAGAAGGAAGGTTGACATTTTGTGTGTGCAAGAGACTAGATGGAAGGGTAGTAAGGCCAGGTGTATTGGAGGGGGGTTTAAACTGTTCTACCATGGTGTGGATAGAAGGAGGAATGGAGTAGGTGTTATCCTGAAGGAAGAGTATGTGGAGAGTGTTTTGGAAGTGAAGAGGGTGTCAGGGAGGGTGATGAGTTTGAAGCTGGAAGTTGAAGGTGTGATGATGAATGTTGTTAGTGCTTATGCTCCACAAGTTGGTTGTGAGATGGAAGAGAAAGAAAAATTCTGGAGTGAGTTAGATGAAGTGATAGAGAGTGTACCCAGGGGAGAGAGAGTGATGATTGGTGCAGATTTTAATGGTCATGTTGGTGAAGGGAACAGAGGTGATGAGGAGGTGATGGGTAGGCATGGTGTCAAGGAGAGGAATGCTGAAGGTCAGATGGTTGTAGATTTTGCAAAAAGGATGGAAATGGCTGTAGTTAATACTTATTTTAAGAAGAGGGAGGAGCACAGGGTGATGTATAAGAGTGGAGGAAGATGCTCACAGGTAGATTATATTCTTTGCAGGAGGGTCAGTTTGAAAGAGATCAGAGACTG